>PVIW01005929.1:0-32041 GCA_004026585.1 Noctilio leporinus
GAATTGGTGTTTCAGGATTCTTTGGGTATAGTCCAAGTAGTGGAATTGCTGGATCAAAAGGCAGTTCCATTTTTAGTTTTTTAAGGAAACCCCATACTGTTTTCCACAGTGGCTGCACCAGCCTGCACTCCCACCAACAGTGTATGAGGGTTCCCTTTGCCCCGCATCCTCGCCAACACTTGTTGTTTGTTGATTTGCTTACATCAGCTACTTTCTATTGCTTATTTCTGTCCCTTATTGATTCATTCTTGCTAGGTTTATCTTTTGCCGTCTACCCTCCTAAATGCCACCATTTCCTGTATCTCCTCCTGTTCCCTGCGTCTCCTTTAAGGTGTGTTTACATTTCTCACACTCTCGTGCAGTACCTTTGTTTCCACAAATGGAAGCTCCTGCTTCCTGTATTCTGGTGCTGGTCAATCTCTCATGCCTTGCCCAGACTTGTTTCCTGCACTCTGGACCACATATCCACTGCTTCCTGGTGGTCTGGGGTCCACATGTCAGCACTCTCTAACTTTCCCTTAAATTCTGCTATTGGCCCAGAATGTGATGGCACTAACACTGTCCCCCCCATCTGCTCAAGTCGCTGATGTCACAGTCATCTTTGAATTCTTCTTTCAGTTAATCAATATCACAGCCTTGAGAGTTCTTCTTGACTCTTTGTTCTCTTTCATTGCCTCATCCAACCAGCCATTTATTCATAACCCAATGACTTTTCCCTACCTCTTGAATCCCTCAGCTCTTTTTTATTCCTGAAACTACTTCCTTTGTTCAAAGCTTCCTTGTTTTTCATTTGGACTATTGTAATATTGTTTTGGGTATTATCCCTGCCTCTCAGTTCTTCATTCTCACTCTTTAGCCAAATAAATGCTTTTCCAAAATATAAAACTAACCAATCCACACTCCCGTATGTATAAAATCCTCCTATAGTCCCTCATCCAGATAAAGTCCAAATTTCCTGTGTACAAAGGTCCTGGACAACAGAGGCCATGTTATATACCTCCATTTCACTCCTGAAGTTCCCAGGAAAGTTTTGGACACCTATTAGCTATTCAAAAGTTGTGTGCCATCTAGGCATTGTATTTAAAAAAAAATTACTATCTTTAAGACAGAACAAGACCTGCTGAGGAAGTAAAACCTGAGGTTTTCAGAAAGGTCCCCCATACAAACAAGTTCTAATCTCAAAAAATGATCAAAGATTGTCCTGGCTACACCCTCCTGGTCAAAGCTTCTATGTCCACTTGTTTACATCAGTATCCGAACCCCAGGGATTTTGGAATTCCCTATTTATGCTCCTAAAGATGAACTGATTCCAGATGCTGATCCTTCACCTCATCCCTTACCTTTCCCATTTTGGGGTTCAATGCCAGGCCCTCAAAGTTGGGGATTAGATTAGGTCTTAAGGCATATATATATATATATATATATATATACACTGTGCTAGGACATGGGACAGGCAGTGGTTTTGAGGCCAGGTCATGGACATCAGGCTAATAGGTAGTTGTACTGAACCAAATGGAGGTAAACACATGACTGGAAATGAGAGTAAATCCAGGTGCCAAAGAGGATGAGTTAGGGACAAGCAAAGTAGGGAGCATGAGGAAGTCTAGTGCGGACTTGGAGGGGAGTTGAGGAACATGTCCGGCTTGAGTGATCCAGGGACCCCTGGGGCATCCACCCCATCCTCTGTCATCACACAGCAGCATCTCCTCTCTAATCTGGGATTCACTACATGCAACCGTCTGGTGCTCCTTGATTCCCTCTTGCCCACTGGCCCACATCACATGATCCTTCCTTCGATCAGAATCAGTAACTCCCATGGATTTCGTGCCATAAACGGGGTATTGAAAATATATGTGTCCACAGAAAAACAATTCTAAAACTCAAGAACAGAAGCCATGGGAATATTACGTTCAATGTCCTTTGTGTACAAAAGACTCAGAGTCTAGGACTGGCCCTGGTACATTTTCATTTGAGGCAAGTGCCCAATGTGGTCTTAGATTGACTGGAACCCAGATTCCACTTTCACAGGTTGAAGGCTCTGCTGGGTCATCTGAAACTCTGGAAAGGAATGTGGGTTTCAATGAATCCTATTTTCTAAAGATTCATGTCTACCGAGATCTAGTGGCCTTCAGACTCAAACCAAACCTGGATATCGACAAAGGGATTAGAAACAAAACAAAAACTCTGTTCCTCTGTGGGAATATATATGTGCATCTTAGTGCAAGACTGGCTCCTGCCCTTCAGGGTGGGAAGAGGGTGTAGGGGTTAAGACCACACAGTTAAGATAAATGATTGATCTGGTTACCAGTCCCTGCCTTGTCACTTTTTGACCTTGGGCAAGTTAATTAACCTATCCTAATCTCAGTTTCTTTCTCTGTAAAGGGAAGATAGTCATAATATTGATCTCATTGGAATTGTTGCCAGGATGGCATGTGGCAACACATGTAAAGGGCTATATCTGTAGATGGTGCCTTTTCTTCTTAGCCAACAGAGAAGCATGACGGTGGTGGCCAGAGGTCTAAGGGTGAGGTTGCTAAACTCTGCCCAACTCTGAGAAGAGAAGGAAACTGAGCATGATCGTAATAGGCCTCGGAATATGGAGGGAGTTACTTCTTCAGAACACTTTTTCAAGCTGTAGAGAAGTTTCTAGAATAAGCCATGGAAGTGTATGCAAGTCATCTTAGGGGAAACATTGCTGTAGAGATAATGGTTTAGGGGTTGAGGCTTCACCAAAACCTATTCCCCATGCAGGGAACATGCGAGGGATTTTCCCTGGCCCACTCCACTTGTTATAGGTCAGCGGCGATCTTCGGGGGAGTGGTGAGGGGGAAAGAACATCTGATTCTGCCACTCTGGGGTTTACATAGTCATATTGAACTTTATTTCACCCAACCGCCTCCCAATGCCTGAATACCCTTTTCAGGATTATCCATTGCATCCAGTGAGGGTTTTCGAATAACCCCAATGATGGAAACCTCACAACCTCTTCAAGGAAATCATTCCACTTTTATGTAATATTAATAATTGTAAATACCCTCCTTAGATTGGCCAAAATATGCTCCCCTGGACAATTATCAATGCATTAATTCTGCCCTGAATGTCACATAATCTAGAGAAAGCACTCTTCTGCATGATAGCTCTTGAAAAATGTGAAGATTGCACTATATTATAGCCAAATCTGGTTTGAACTAAATATTCTCATCCTTCCCATGGCCTACTTTCTAGAATTTTCATAGTTTTTCTCAGTGTCCTCTGTACCGGTTTTAATTTCTTGACATTCCTTTGAGATGTTGACTCAGTTTTAACATGGTATGCTATCTTGGTATGAGCAATACAAACCAGACTAGAACTGCTTGAGTGAAATTAAATCACAAGACATTGCCAGTACCAAAAATATCATGGTAATTGATGAAATGAGGCTATTGTCCAAGGGATAAAGAAAAGCAGAAGCCATGGATGTCTCAGCTTTCATGCTAGTTATTTTATAGACCTAATATGTAAAGCTATTGGTGAAAAAGACAAGTTACTTACATAGTGAACCTTCAATGGTTTGGGGTATCGGTTATGATTACAGGGTAGTAATGAGAATAAAATGACATAAGGCATGCTAAATGCTTAGCACTGTGCCTCGCTGAATAGTACACAATTGATGAATGCTGACATGGCAGTGATCAGAGAACATGATGATGGAAATACCAACTATTTTCCGAGTTCAAATAGCTAGTCTCCATTATGAGCTCTTATTTCTTTGCACTTGCCAGGTGAAATTAGATCTGCCTTTTTATGCCCCTTTCATACCTTTATCCTCCTTTGTGTTTGTTAATGTTGTTTTCCCCCTAAAGCAGTTTTTGTTTGTTTATTTGTTTTTTAAGATTTTATTTATTTATTTTGAGAGAGAAGGGAAGGGAAGGAGAAAGAGAGGGAGAGAAACATCAATGTGTGGTTGCCTCTTATGCACCACCAACTGGGGACCTGACCCGTAATCCAGGCATGTTTCCTGACTGGGAATCAAACCAGTGACCCTTTGGTTTGCAGGCCGGTGTCCAATCCAGTGAGCCACACCCGCCAGGGCTAAAGCACTGGTTTTTGACAGGGAGCAATTTTGCTTCCCATGGGGACATGTTAGCAACATCTGGAAGTATTTTTGGTTGTCATAATTGGGGGGCATAGGAGCAGACTACTGGCATTTTATGCATAGATGTCAGGAGTGCTGCTAAACATCCTACAGACCCCTGAAAAGAATCGCCTCATCTCAAATGTCAGTAGTGCTGAGGTTGAGCCACCGTGTCCTAGTGTTTGAGCACTCTTGTTCAGGGACTGTATCATTCTCATTGGTCATGGTAATCCCAAGTGCCACTTACAAAATAGGTCACACAATGTGTGTCTGATGATAATAAAAGGAAAGTGGAATTGAACTGGATCTTAAAGAATAGGCAGGTCTGAACACATTTTTCCACTGCTTTGAGTACACAGAGGCAGAGGGTGCTGGGAGTTCCTTGGAAACCAAGTTCACAAAGGAGATTGCAAATATTCTATCCTTAAAGGGATGAAAGAGACAAGCAGCCCTGCAGCTTCACCAGGAGACTGATACTGCTGTAAACAAGAGAGTTTCTGAATAAAAGGTCTGGAACTGCAGGTAACACAAGAACACCCAAGACTGTGAGGAGTTCATTTTGAGAGAGAGAATTCAGCCAACCACTGAAAAAGCAGAAACAGGTTATTAAATAGATAGGAACTAGAGGGAGCCCCTTTGGTAATGCACAAAGGCGAGGTTGCCGTGTGGGTTGCCATGCACACAGAGGTCTCTAGCTGGGGACAGAGTCTCTTGAGTCTGGTGGATGTCAATCATTACTGTGCCTTAGAATCACTGGAAGGCCTTTTAAATCATATTGATGCTGAGATACCTACTCCCAGAGCTTGGTTTACCTCATCTAAGGCTTATGATTTGTGTGTTGGTGCTTCTCTGGAGTGCCCCCTTCCCACATGAAGCTAATGCATAGCCCTACATTGAGAATGAACCACAGCTCAATGCCTTGCATAAGCAATTCCTCTCTCCCCTACCCATATGCCTGATGCCACTGGCTGTTTTAGACTTTACATGTCTGAACCTAAGCTCTCGAATGGGGACCCTTTCCTACCTAGCCCTGTCTCAGTCTTCCCCATCTTGATAAGCCACCCTACCTAGCTAGCACCCTATGGAGACCAGAACCCTGAGAGTTGCTTTGGTCCCTTTTTCTCCTTCTCCCCTGCTGTCTGTAACTGCTACTTTCAGAGTACATCTTGAGAACACCTACTGCTTTCCTTCACTATCTCTGCTCTAGTCAAAGCTACCATTATTTCTTCCAGGGCTGCTCCTGGCCTCTGGGATTTTGCTCTTGACATTCCAACCCATTCTCTGTAGGGTGGCCATGGTGCCCCTTTCAAAGGCTTCAAAGGCTTTCCACTGTAGAGAATAAAAATCCAAAGTTTTACCCAAGACTATCATCCCTGCAAGATCTAATCCCTCTCATCTCATGCCTTTTCCTGGTGGTATAGCCCTAACACATTCTGTTCCTTTTACTTGGAATGCTTGAAGGGAACTGGAGTCCTTCTGCACGTCTGGTTTCTTCTTCACCTTCAATCTTAGTCTAAGTCACGGTTTCTCAGTCTTGGCACTATTAACATTTTAGATCAGAAAATTCTTTGTTGTTGGGGCTGCACTGCATTGTAGGGTGTTTAGCAGCAAACACAGCCTCTCACAAGATGCTGCTAGCACCCTCTCCCACCTGTGATAATGCAAAAATGTCCAGATATTGCCAGATGTCCTCTGGTGGCAACATCACCAGCCAGTAGAAACTACTCATTTAGAATTACCTTTTTGAGCAGGTGCTCCATGGGAAAAAATGACCAATCCCAGTCCTTCCTTGAAGAGTCATGGGACTGGGGAGGCCATGCCCACACCCTCTGCAGTGGGCTCATGTTCCAGTGGGAATTCTGGCTTCTTGCAGAAAACAGGGAAGTGAAGCCAGGGTCCTTTTACACCTCTATTTCCTCTTCCTTCTCTGGGTTTGGTAAATAATTTTGATGATGATATTGTCTGAATGTTCCTTAGCCCAGGGAATCAACTGTGGGCAGGAATGCTCCCCTTTTCCTCTCTCATCAGAAAAGAGGATCTTCATGACTCCCAAATAATTCAAACAAAGAGTGCCCTATCCTCAGCACCCAGCCCAGTGTGGGCAGAGAGAAGCTGAGTGAATTAATGGGTGAGACAGTTTTTGGGGGGTTGGCTCCTAAAGATGTTCTAAGTTGACTCCAAGACTGTGCACAGAGAAAAGGATCTCATGTGCTGTTGCCTCTGGAGAGGATGCCTCATTTTAGGCCACTGCTGGGGGCTAACACGAGGCTAGGCATGGGGAATGCCTGGTGGCCAGGGTATCTACCCCTCTGTATCATGCAAGGGTGGTCCTAATTATTCAGTAAGGCACTCATTTTAGTTCCTTAGTAGAGCTTACCATAATTCATAATTTTCTTTTTATTTATTTATTTAGAGATTACAATTTTTTAAAAGATTTTTATTCCTTATATTTTTGGAGAGAAGGGCAGGGAGGGAAGAAGAAAGGGAGAGAAGTAGCAATGTGTGGTTATCTTTCACCTGCCTCCAACTGGGGACCTGGCTGGAGACCTGGCTTGCAACCTGGTTATGTGCCCTGGCTGGGAATTTAACCAATGATCCTTGGGTTTGCAGGCTGGTGCCAATCCACCGAGCCACACCAGTCAGCGCATAATTTTCTTTTTATATAATGTATGTACTCTCTGTATCCCACACCGCACTGTAAACTCTGTGAGGACAGTGCTATGGATTACATTGTGTTCCCTACAGATTCAAATGTTGAAGCTTCAACCCCCAACATGATAATATTGGAGATGTTTTTGGAAGATAATTAGGTTTAGATGCAGTCACGAAGGTGGGGCTCTCATGATGGGATCAACGTCCTAATATGAAGAGGTACTAGAGAGCTGTCTCTCTCCCTCTCTCTTCCATGTAAGGACACAGTAAGAAGGCTTGCAGTGAGCTCTCTTCCTAGGTCACTATAGGCCAGTAACATAGCTCTCACCAGGACCCAACAATGCTGGCACCTTGGTCTGATTTTGGGCCTCCAAAACTGTGGGAGAATGGATTTCTGTTATTTCAGCCACCCAGTCTGTGGTATTTTGTTACGGCAGCCCTGAGCAGACTAAGACAGATGGGGCTCACATCTATCTTCCTCACTAGTGTATTCCAAGTACCTAGCACAGTGTCTGCCTGGCACATATATAAACTCAGTAAAAAACTTGGTGCATGAATGATTGAATAAATAGATGCCAAAAATTAGCAAAGTGTAGCAATAGTTACTTATATAACTTACCTATACTATTAGCTACTAGGAATGTTCCTGTCTGAGGACTGTCATCAAACATGGAGATTGTTTTCTTGAGAATGGCTATAAAATACCAGGTTGCTCTTAACATGCCAGGTAACAAATAATGGAACCCACCTTTTTTTGTCTCTGAAATAGGAATAAACATATTGATCCTAGGACCCACTTATTTACTCAATAAGTACTGAATACCTCGTATACACCATGCATTGTCCTAGGTGCTGGAGATTCATCAAGATGCTAAGTTTTTGCCCTCAGTGAGTTTACATTTTAATGAGGGAAACAAATATTTAGAAATTAATAGACCTCCCTGGCTGGGTGGCTCAGGTAGCTGGAGTGCCATGTCATACACTAACTAGGTGGTTGCAGGTTTAATTCCCAGCCAGGGCACATTCCTAGGTTGCAAGTTCACTCCTAGCTGGGGTGTGTGCAGGAGGCAGCTGCTCAATGTTTCTCTCAATATCAATGTTTTTCTCTCTCTCAAGTCAGTGAACGAATTATTGGGTAAAGATAAAAAGGAAATTAATAGACTAATATGTAATACAATGTCAGGTGGTGGTAAGAACAATGGAGAAACTACCAAGATATCTTAGGTAAGGGGTCAAGTACAGAGTGTCTACTGTAATACCTGCACAATAAATGGTAGTCTTTCACATCACTCTTATTCAAATTATGACTTACTACACAGCATCTAGTGATCCCTTTAAAACCTAAATCAATTCATCTTTTGTGTTCAAAACTTTCTAGTGATATCTCATCACA
The DNA here is from genome assembly GCA_004026585.1 of Noctilio leporinus. NCBI lineage: Eukaryota > Metazoa > Chordata > Mammalia > Chiroptera > Noctilionidae > Noctilio > Noctilio leporinus. The sequence goes on from PVIW01005929.1 coordinate 8,160, forward strand.
CTTAGAATAAAAGCCATAGTCTTCACTATGGTTTAAAGCAGGGTTTCTCAACCTTGGCACTGTTGACATTGGGATCAGATATGTCCTTGTTGTGGGGCCAGCCTGTGCATTGTAGGGCATTAAGCAGCATCTTTAGACTGTACACACTAGATGCCAGTAGCACCACCCAACTTGTGACAACCAAGAGCTCCCGTGGGGGACAAAATCTCCTCAGTTGAGAACCAGTGCTTTAAAGGCCCCACATGAATTAGGCTTGACTGCTCTGGTTTGCCTCCTATTATTTCTTCCTCACTTATACTGCTCTGGTCAAAATGGTCTCCCTGTTTCTCCTCTAACAGTTAAGTCTCTGTCTGAGAGCCTTTGCACCTGCTCTCCTGTGTGCCTGGTACAGCCTTCCCTGTCCTGTAGCTGCCCACTCAGAGTTGCCATTCCTGGCCTCCATACAGGGCGTGGCAGCCTCCTCCCCATCCCCGTTCTCCTCCATAGCCCTCATCACCACTTGACACCATATACATCTGTTTGTTCTTTGAATGTATCCCCCCTCCTTCTACAACATATACTCTGTGGGACAGGGACTTGATGGTTTTATGGACTGCTATATTGCCATGATTTGAAGAAGTGCATAGCACATAGTAGTTAATTTGTAGATGGCTACTGAAAGGATGGATTAGTGAATAAATGTATGCTTATCCGCTTATTAGAAGAATAGACAGGAACACAGAGGATGGAAAAAGCAGGACATGTGTGACATAATGAAGAAATCAGCCCAACTGGAATGAAAAGTAAGTCCTGAAGTTGGGCTTGCTTGGGTGTGAACAAATAATAGAAGGTTGAAACTCAGCTAGGGCACTTCATCCATTACCTGTTAGACAAGTGGGAGTCCGAGGAGGCTCATGAATGGGGGAATGATATTGTAAGGATGGAGTAGAAATCAGAAGCCTGCATCTAGCTAGCAGACAATGCAATGAAAGCCTGGATCCAATGAGAAAATAACAATGTTTTGTGTGCACGTGGGATGATTTCCTCCCTGTGCCATCTCTTTCTGGCTAACTGTGTTGGGGTAAGTAGGTCCTAAGGGAGAGAGCGCTTTAATTGAACCATGTCCATGGTGGTATCAGAAGGGTGTGGTGACAGGAATGTCAAGGGTTTGCCATCCTTGTTGACAGAAACTAGGTCAGATTAACAATCACTAGGCAGAGATTGTTAATGAAACAGAAAATAGAGAACTTCTATAAATCAGAGCTCCCTTGAATTTCTGGGCAGGACTTAAGTCAAATTTGATAAGTAGCCACTTGCACCATTATATGCTAGAGGCAGCCAGGTGAGTTTTTGGCAAGAATAGTATCCTGTCCATCAAAAGCCACCTTTTCTGTAAAAAAAGATCCACAGAGACATTATTAAGGTAGCCCTTTGTAGATAAAACTATAGATAATGTTAGGGAGGAAGAACTAAGCCACCTTAGGATAATAAGGAAATTTAACGATATCTCTGGGTGGGTCTCCTATCTTTGTGTTACAATAAGCTTAAGTAAATTTACTTTTTATATAGTATTGTGTTTGTTTTTATGTAGTTGCTCAATATGGTTTTGCAAGTGTTACTTCGCCTACAAAGCTTCTTGTAAAATATATGGTGGGAACTTTAAAAAAAAATTCCACTAACCGAACCACACGAAAGCATAGAAGAGTGATCAAAAGAATCCAGCCTTAAAAGGCACTAATGTAAGATGTTATTTATTTAAAGTAAAAATCAGGCACAACTGGTCTGTGTGGTTAGAAGTCAGGGTCGGGTAATCCATGGGGTGGGGATGACAGGAAGGAGGCACCAGGGATTTCTGCTGAGCTGATGTTTCTTGATCTGGGTGCTAGTTGCATGAGTGGGTTTACTCTGTGAAAATCCATTCAAGTGTATACTCTAGTAAGTAAATAATAATCATAATGATGATGTATTTATGCATGTCTTTGGTAATATTGCAATTGATATTACTTTAAAAAGCAATTCTTTAAACAAATGAATTAACAGGCATTCTGCAATAATGAAAAGAAAACTGTATTAATATGATTTGAGAGGCTGGCAGTTAGAAGGCAGTAATTAAATGGTGAATTGCCTGGTTGTGAAAGGAAAAAAAGAAATACACATTGGTGGTTAAAGAGTAGACTGGAGGATGTTAAGAAAAATAGAGGAAACGGAGAAGCCAAATGACATATACATGACACATGGACATAAACTAAGGCAGACATTGCCAAAGGAAATGGGGGATACTGGGTAGAGAAGGGCAAAAGGGGAAAATTGGTACAACTGTAACAGCAAAATCAATAAAATATATTTAAAAAATAATGAAGGTGGGTTTCTATAATATACATAGCAGACGGACAGTCTCAAAACTATTATTGCCTTAAATAACCATCAGGTGAAATATACATTAGTCATTGATTTACAAAGATTCACTATATTCAGATGGAACATAGTGAATAGAAACCTCCCACCCCAAATGTGGGCTTTAGAATCTTATGATTCTGGGTGAGGCGGGTCTAAGGGGGATAAATGATAAAGGAAAAAATACATTAAAAATAAATTAAAAAAGAATCTTATGGTTCTAATTGCACCTCTCTTCTTCTTCACTGAGTGACAGTAGAAGCTTTATATCTTTTGAAGCTTGGTTTCCTTATTTACACAATGGAAATAAAAAGATGTACCGCTTTTACAGGAACCAAATGGCCAAAGCTGAAACAAGTTGAACAATAAAATAAAATAGTATTGGACTACAACCCAAGATATAAAATTAACATTCGTGAGTCCATAATGATGTAAATAAATGATAAAATAAATTAATAAATGAGGGAGAAGAGACAACATCCCCCCCACCCCCAACACAATGCAGGAGAATTCCAAATAATTTATGTAGATACTCCATTCTAAAGGAGGAGAAGAATGCTTCACGCAAGTGTGAGCTGCACATAGAGATTTCCTTCCAAACAGTATAGTATGAAGGGGAGAGGGGTGAAAAAGGACTTTACAGTGGAGAAACCTGACAACATTACTTCATCCTGGTGACCAAGGGCGACATCAATAGTCATAAATCACGTTGACAGTATATACCTTCGATATGATGTGATGGAAATGACACTTTACCTTTGTGATCCCTTCTCACAAACACATGACCCCAGTCTAATCATAAGAAAAACATCAGACAAATTTCAACAGAGGGGCATGCTGCACTGTACCTGAACAGGACCCTTCAAAAACATCAAAGATATCAAAAGCAAAGAAAATTCTGAGAAACTGTCATAGCTAAGAGAAGCCTAAGGAGACGAGACATGATGACTAAAGGTAACATGATATTGTAGAAGGGATCCTGGAGCAAAAAAAGCACATTAAGTAAAAAGTAAGGAAGTCTGAATAAAGGATTGAATTCGATAATAATAATGTATCAATATTGGTTCAATAACTATAAAAATGTAGCATACTAAAGTAAGATGTTAATAATGGGAAAATGTATGTGGGCATATGGAAACTCTATACTGTCTTCTCAATTTTTCTGAAAATCTAAAAATGCTCTAGAAAATTAGTATCTTTTTTTTTTTTTTTTTTTTTAAAGACCCACTTTACCTTGAGACCTCTGACACAAAATGAGGGAACGCATACAATAAACACAAAGCTCTCAAGCTTTTGGGACCTAGTTCCTTTATATGGGGCAAAACTCAGGAGGACCCATCCACTCCACCCATTCCCACACCAGCACTGCGCTGGCTTCCATGTTCCCTAAGGGCAATGCAAATTTTGATGAGAACCAGATTGCAATAGAATACTGAATACATTAGAGTCACTGCGTAATCTAGGTTTCATTTGTGAATATAAAGTTTGAGAAACCTTTAATAAGCTAGGTGCATGTAAAAAAATTAATGGATAAACATGGTCATTAAAAAAGGATTTGAATTTTATCTGTTTGTGGTTCATCAGGGCATCATTGCCTATACTTAGAGAATTTAATTTATTTAAAAAATTTATTGAATACCTATTACAAGACAAGCACTGTGATAGCATGGGGAATATAAGAACAAACCCAGTCTCTCTGTGCATAATTCATTACTTTAAATTCTACCAGAGAAATAAGTAAAAAGCAATTTGATCAACAAATACAATCTGTTTTGTAAGAAACAACCAAAAGGCTGGAATAAAGAATAATGAGGTGTGAGATTTGGGATGGGGTTGTGGCAGGTTTGATCTGGTGGGAAACAGATTCTTATGCAGAATTGGGCATAGAAGGTGCTTATTAAGGGGTGGTCTGGGATATGCACCTTTGGAAGGGAGAAAAAGAAGTCCTGTGGGGAGTTTTGGGACTGAATGAAACTTCTGATTCCTCTCAAGTTGGTCTGAAATGACCAGGCTTTTGTGCTTCTGCACAGATCAGTTATTGGATGTGGACCACATGTGGGAAGGTGGGTCTCTAAAGCTGAGACAGTCCCTGGAGGAGCTGACTTCTGAAGGATGTCTGCTGACAGCACTCCTAGCATCTGGGGTGAATCTTTCCTTGGACACCACAGGGTTATGATGGGGATATTTATTTTAAACACAATGGTCAGGGCCCTGGCTGGAGTGGCTCAGTGGATTGAACACTGCCACTGTGAACCAAAGGGTTACCAGTTCATTTCCCAGTCAGGGCACATGCCTTGGTTGTGGGCCAGGTCCCCGGTTGAGGTCATGCAAGAGGCAACTGATCAATGTATCTTTGGCACATCAACATTTCTCTCCCTCTCTTTCTTGCTCCTTTCCCATATCTCTAAAAATAAATAAATAAAATCTAAAAAAAAAAAGTGGTTAGGAGGGTTGCTCTGAGGTGGTGACATTTAATCTGAGGCTTGGACAATGACAATAAGCTAGCAAGGCAAAGAAAAGATGAGTTATTATACCTGCAAAGGTCCTGAGGTAGGAAAGAATTTAGTAGTGAAACCTTTGATATGAGAGCTACTTGGCATGTTTTAGGCACTAGGTTAATATTCTTCTTCTTTCCTGAGGTCTTTTTCAGGTTCCTGATAATTAACTGCATGTTTTCCAAGCTGCTGTATTTTTACCCCTGGTGTGCTGGAGTTGTGTTATACAGGCACTAGAGGGTGAACTATTTGGGAATCTTGAGAGCTGATTATTAAACCATTGGCACCTTAAAAATTATCTTAGCTCAGGCTGCTATAACAAAATATTATAAGCTGGGCAGCTTCTAAATATCAGGAATGTATTTCTCACAGTTCTGGTACCAGCACAGCCCAGTTCTGGTGAGAGCCCTCTTTCAGGTTGCTTAATGCTGACTTCTCTTTATATCTCAGGGTAAAAAGACAGCCTCCAATTCCTCTTTCCATAGGGCACTAATCCCATTCCTGAGGCCTCACCCTGGTAACATAATCACCTCCTGAAGGCCCAGCTCCTAATGCCATCACATCTGGATTAGGGTTTCAACATATGAATTTTGGGGATGATCATTGCTTCTTGGTCTTTTTAGGGGACAGGCAATATGTGATGTTTAGAAAGAGGAAAATAAGTCATGAATGTATACAGATACTTTCAATTCAAATTTAAGATGACTGGATTTTTACTTCTTCACTTTTAGATTTGTCTCTCTATTTATTTATGCTGTACATCTCAGTACCTAATGATAGTATTTACTTCACTCTTGATATACATATGATGCTTCAAAATAATAATATTTACAATAACAATAATATTACTAATAAGACTAATGCATGCAGCTTAAAGTTTTGTCAGTCTTCAAATTTTAGCTAATAACTACCGAAGAAATGATCAAAGTAGAAAAATTATTATTTTTGAATCTTGAATGAAATTGAATGGAGGCAACAATCATTCATGTCATTAATGTAGGCTAATTTTCATGTAAAACATCAATAGGGAACTTTATATTGAAACTAAAGTGGGACATGATTCAGTCTTGCATGTCCTGACACAGTGCAATGGGAGGCACCCATCACTGCCTACCAGGCAGTCTTCATAATATAATAATAAAAAAGGACATAAATTTCACTAATCATTTAGATCTAACTTACTCCGAAATACAGAGGACAGAGGAGTAAGTTGACACCCAAGGAAACAATTTGCCAAATTTAGGATGTGGGATAATCTAAAGGACAAATGCCTCAATGTCTTCAACAAATACATGGCATTAAAAAGGGGAGAATAGAATCTTATATAATAAATGAGTCTTAAGAAGACATGAAAACCAAATGTGATGTGTGAACCTTGTTTATACTTTGAGTCAAGCCAACTGTAAGAAGATGTTTTTGAAATAAGCTGGGCAATTTGAACACCACCTGGGTATTAGATTACATTAAAGAAGAATTGTTCATCTTATCAGATTTACAATGACAATATAGTTAGGGTTAAAAATTCCTTGTCTTGTCTCTTAATGGTGTATATTCATATATTTACAGATTCACAGATAACATGACATTAAGTATTGGATTTGCTTTAAAGTGCAAGAAAAAAGTATGCGCAGAAGAAAATAGAGTAAACAGAATATTAGTAATTTTTATAGATGGAAGATGGGTATATAGTCCATTATAGAGTTCTCTGTTGTTTTGTAGAAAATCATTTTTAAAACTATTAAACTGGTAAGGAATGGCAAAAGGGACATGAGTGAGCATTCTAGGCAGAAAGTCCGAGTGATCAAAGGTGTAGGTAAGGAAGCACAGAGGAAATTCCAAGTGTGGTGATGTGTGGTGTTCAGGATATAAGTGGTAGGACAGTGGGAGACACATCAGGAAATAGAGATTAGAATCTGATCATGTAGCCTTTGAGGTCAGACTTAAGAAGTTGAATTTTGTTCTATGGTCAGGGAAAACCTCTGAGGCTGTGGAGCAGAGAAAAAGTAGGTTTTGAAATACCCTTGATATGCAGAATCAGGCACCATGGGCCAGATAGATGGCAGGGCATGGAAGGCAGCCCAGGGTCCAGAAAACAATCTAGTGCAAGGTGATGGGAAGATAAGGTTGTCTGGACTATGATACTTCCATTTAATCAGCGAATATAATTTTTTCATTAGACATATATTTACTCAGCTACTACCCAGAACTGTTTTAGGCACAGGGGATGGAACAGTGAATTAGTCAACCCAATAAAATCCTTGCCGTATTGGAGGTGATCTAGTTTCTTTTCTTTCTTGCCTGTATTCTTCTCTGTGGAGTGGTTACCAAAGGATGGAGCTTGGGTTCCCTATAGGGAAACTATGGCCTACAAATTCTTAAAACTTTTCTATTTATAACATTCCTTTCTCTCTCTCTCTTTTTTTAGATTTTATTTATTATTTTTATAGAGAGGGGAAGGGAGAGAGGCAGAGGGAAAGAGAGACATCAATGTATGGTCGTCTTTCATCTGCCTCCAGCTACGGACCTGGCTGGAGACCTGGCTTGCAACCTGATTATGTGCCTTGGCTGGGAATCGAACTAGTGACCTTTGGGTTCACATCCTTACTCTCTATTATAATGATTTTTAAACGTGTGTCTTTCTCTGAGACCAAGATTGCTCAATCTCAGCACTGTTGCCATTGGGCCTGAATAATTCTTTGTGGTGGCTGCCCTGTGCACTGTAAGGTGTTGAGTAACATCCCTGGTTTCTATATGCTGGATGCCAATAACATTCTCAGAGTTGTGACATCCAAAAATATCTCCAAATATTGCCAAATATCCTCGGAGAGGGGGAGACATGCTTGGTTGAGATCCCTGTTTTAGATTAGTGTTTTCAACCCTTGCTACATGTTGGAATAACCTGGAGAGCTTTAGGAAATGTTGTCAGTACTTGGCACCATCCAGATCAACAAAATAAGACTCTCTGAGGGTGAGGGGTCGGCACTGACACTTTTCAGAGCATCCCAGGGAGTCTAGTGGGACTCAGAATTGAGAACTTCTGTCCCAGGCAAGAAGCATGAAGGCAGGAAGGTGTCTTCCTCTTTTGATGGCATTTCTAGGACCTAACACAGTGACCCCCAAATGAATGAGTAAATGAATGAATGAGAAGAGAGGCAGGAAGAAGTGTCAGAAGTTAAAAGCGACAAGAATACAACAACAATAAAATTAAATAAAAAAATAAGTGACAAGAAGAGGGACTTCTGGCCAAGATGGAGATGTCAGAAGACGTGCTTGGCCTCCTTGCACAACCACTAGAAGGAATACAACTAACCTCAAAGCAAAAATCAAGCAGAACTGACAGAAAACTGAACTGTATGGAAGTCCTACCACCAAGGATTTAAAAAAAGAAGTATCCATCATGAGTAGAAGGGTTGGAGATGATGAGCCGGGGAAGAGAGGACATGGTGCGGCAGCAACCATGCAGCAGGGGCAAGGCAGCATCAGAGGCCAGTGGAATGGGTGGTCCCACATTAGAGTGGCAGGTAAAAGCTGAAAGGGACATCTGGGAGTGATCCCAGCCTCACGCTGAGACTGGGCAGCCCTTAGTTTCAACACAGGGAAAATAAAGCCTCTTTGTTTTCCGCTGTGAAAACCAGTGGGGTTTGGTTTTCACAGCCCCCTCCCCGCCCCCCCGGAGGAGACCGCCCATCTCATAGGAGAGTCTGTTTAAAGGGCCTACATGGTCCTTAAAAGCTTGCAAACCCACCTATTTAGGGAATGACCACCAGGGCAGCAGCCAGAAGGGTGCCAGTCACATGCTGGAAGTGGATGAAGTGACTGAAAGAGGGGCAAGTGCTAAGCAAGCAGCATTCCCCCTCCTGAGCCTTGCCCCACATACAGGGCCGCAGAGCAGTGAAATGGGTGGCCCCACACTGATGAATGCCTAAGGCTCTGCCCTGGACAACCTAACAAGTGTGCCAAGACGGAGTCAAAGCAGCTCTACCTAGTACATAGAAACTCAGGGAGACTGCCAAATTGAGAAGACAAAGCAATATGGCCTCAATGAAAGAACAGATCAAAACTGCAGGAAAAAAAACTAAGCAAAAACAGGAATAGTCAACCTATCAGATGCAGAGTTCAAGACATTGGTGATAAAGATGCTCAGAGAACTGAGTACAATCACCACATAAATGAAGAAATGAAAGCTACACTAAGTGAAATAAAGAAAAATCCATAGGGAACTGACAATGAAGGGAAGGAAGCCAGGGTTTAAATCAGTGAATTGGAACATAAAGAAGAAATAACCAGCCAACCAGTGTAGAATGAAGAAACAAGAATTGGAAAAAAAAAAAAAGAAAAAGAAAAAGCGAGCATAAGAAGATTCTGGGACACCTCCAAAAGTGCCTATATCCAAATTATAGGGGTGTCAGAAGAAGAGGAAGAGCAACAAATGAAAACTTATTTGAAAAAATAATGAAAGAAAACTCCCCTAATTTGGTGAAGGAAACAGACAAACAACTCCAGAAAGCAAGTTGGACCCAAAGAGGACCACACCAAGACACGTCATCATTAAAATGACAAATTTAAAGATAAAGAATCTTAAAAGCAGCAAGAAAAAAGCAGAGAGTTACTTACAAATGTGTTCCCATAAAACTATAAGCTGATTTCTCAAAAGTAAGTTTGCTGGCAAGAAGGGGCTAGCAAGGAGTATCTGAAATGATGAAAAGCAAGGATCTACAACCAAGATTACTTTATCCAGCAAAGTTATCATTCGGAATGGAAGGGCAGATTAAGTGCTTCCCAGGCAAGGTAAAGCTAAAGGAGTTCATCATCACCAAGTCCTTATTATATGAAATGTTAAAGAGACTTACTTATTCAAGAAAAAGTGGACCAAAACTATGAACATTAAAATAACAACAGATTCATAACTACCACCAACTGAATCTAAAAAACAAAAACAAACTAAACAAACTACTAGAACAGGAACAGAATCATAGATATGGAGATCATATGGGGGGTTATCAGCAGGGAGGCGGCAGGGGAAGAATAGGGGAAAAGGTACAGGGATTAAGAAGCATAATTGGTAGATGCGAAATAGATGGGGGATGTTAAGAATAGTAGAGGAAATGGAGAAGCCAAAGAACTTATATGCATGACCCATGGATATGAACTAAGGAGGGAATGGATTGCTGAAGGGAAAGGGGGTACCAGGCAGAGAGGGGCAAAGGGAAAAAATAATTCAGACAACTCTACTAGCATAATCAATAAAATATACTTAAAAAAATAGAAGTTAAAAGTGACATTAGGGAAAGCCAGAACACCATCTTTTTTTTTTTTTTTCCTTTAATGGCCATGGATACCACCTGCTGGATAAACTCTTTCTGTTTTCTTTCTTTTTGAGGAGATAAACGTTTAATAGGTTTTAACAAAGTATTCCTTGAGTCTCTGCAAAGATACCCACAGAGAAAATGGGGTTGAAAAATCTTGCCTGAGTCCCTTAAGTTCTGCCAAAAGGAAGTTTTCTACCTTTATCTGGATACTTAACTCACTTCTTTCTAATGGCCTCTGGTGCTCACTGAGGATTTCTAAAATTCTGGCCATCTTTGCTGTGGGCACACCATCCCCATCAGCATCAATTTCAGGATATTAGTGCTGAGAGTCAATTCCAGTGTTTCTTCACTGGAACACTCTCAACAGATGTTATAGGAAATTTTGGATAATTATGATGTCATTTTCTGCTGTCTCTGAGAATGTACATGTATCTTCAACTTGGTGGCAATCTGAAGGCAGTCTGAGATTAGTTGAGCTGGCTTTTTATGCCATGGGGTTCAGAAAAGGAGATATGGAGATAAGTGTCAAAATCTTGGGTTAGAGCCCTGATTGGTATGGCTCAGTTGGTTGGGCATCATTCCACAAAGGGAAAGGTCACCAGTTTGATTCCCTGTCAGGGCACATGCCTGTGTTGTGGGTTCGGTCCCTGGTTGAAGCAAATGATAGATGTTTCTCACATCAATGTTTCTCTCCCTCTCTTTTTCCCTCCCTTCACCCTCTCTAAAAATAACTTAAAATATTTTTTAAAATCTTGGGATGAAAGCATGGGTACTGAATGGAGGTGAGGATGGGGAGAGAAGGTGTTGGTCCTGGGGAACTGGAATGCCATTTAGAAGAATAGGGGATTTTAGAAGGTGAAGCAGTGGAGGACAATTGGTGATGGATTCTGCCTGAGTGCGGGGTGGCAGCAGGTAGGGTTCAGGAGAGCCATGTAAGAGCTGGACTGTGGTCTGGGAATCCAGCCATCATTCGAACAGGGCAACCCAAGCAGGGCTAACTTTGATTGGTAGCAAGGCTAGGAGTTGTTTCCTCATGTACCACTGAGAACAAATTTATTACCTTTTCCCTTCTGGAAGAGCTGCTGTGAGTAGTTTGTGCTGTTAAACGGATGAGGGGAGTCCATCCTCTGTGAAGGGAGCTGGCGCCAGTGATGGGGACCCCTCTGAGTTATCCAATTCCCTTCCCTTTTCATGAAGGCCCCAGCCTGTCCTTGGGTTTCTGGGGTGCACAGGGGTTATCTTATCTTGTCAGGGACTGCTCCCCAGCCACATACTTTCCCAAAGCCCTTCGACCTCTGCACAAACACACAGCCTTATGGCAACAGGGCTAGCACAGCCTGACCTTTCACACTGTAAATAAGAAATCATGTCTGGATTAGAGCCACAACACTGATAACAGCCCTGTGTGACATACTGGACCTTGTGCAAAATATTCTCTGTCCTGCTGACTTCCAGGATCACCCTAGGCGGAAGACACTATTATACCCCACTTTCCAGATGGGGAAGTGGCGGTTCCACAGATTATATATAACATTTCCCAAGGCTCATAAGTGGAAAAGGCGAAATCAGGCAGTCTGAGTCTTAACCAAGATGCTTGGTAGAGGCAAATTTCCCATCTACCAGGAAGGATAGCATAGTTTTGTTAAAAAACAAAACAAAAAAAACATAATTAAAAGGCCCTGGCTGGTGTGGCTAAATGGACTGAGTGCCAGCCTGCAAACCCAAAGGTCATCAGTTCGATTCCCAGTAGGGCACATGTCATAAAGAGACCTATATGGTAATTACTTGGAACAGGCCCTGTTGAGCATATTGCAAATATTAACTGATGTAGGTGTCATTATTAAGCCCATTTTACAGATGAGGAAGTTGAGGCACAGAGAGGCAAAATAACCTGACTGGCATTTCACAGGTAGGGGATGATGAGACCAGGCTCACACTCAGGCTTCTATACTATTTTTCCTCACAGGTACATACAAGCAGATGGAGCAGGTGGCCACGTATGAGCTTTGGCTTTATTAATTCACTTTCAAATTTAAAAATAAAAAAAAACAGATTTAGTACAGAGAGGTTTTATTCCCTCCTAAGTTATTTTGCCACCAGCCGCTCCTGGCCATCCCCCCGTCAACATTTCCGCTACCATGTATGGCTCCACCCCAAATTCTCTCTCATCTCCTTTTTTTCATACAGAAAAAATTATTTTCACTTCACTGCCTACTTCCCACTTAACAAATAAAGACACTTCCTCAAGACCCACCTTCTATAGAGACCATGGACATCATAAATATTAAAATCATTAAATAATTTCTCCTGCACCTTTGGCTCGGACAACTCTGTCTTGCCTTGACCCCTTGCAGGTGGTGATTCTGGGATTGGCCATGCTTTGTCCAAGTATCTGGACCAGCTGGGCTTCACTGTGTTTGCCGGAGTTCTGGATGAAAATGGATCGGGAGCAGAGGAATTGCGCAGAACCTGCACCACGCGCCTCTGTGTGCTCCAGCTGGATGTCACCAATCCGCAGCAGATAAAAGATGCCTACAGCACAGTGGTGCAGAAGCTGCAGAACCGAGGTACTGCCTTCAGCCGCCCATGCCCTGCATTGCCCTCCACCTCCTTGCAAATGCCCAACACTGGCTTTAGCCTCTAATTCCGGCTGCCCTCTAGTCCATTCTGGCTGCTGATTGCATCTGAAGACACCTGTATGGAGCACCTGCCACATGCCAAGGCCTCTTAGACAGGAGGACATTAGGAATGATTCAGGCATGGTCTATCTTCACAGAACCTACAGAATTCTTTATTCTGTTTTCTCCAAATCTGCTCACTTTCCCATTAGTCACTGCTTCCCACCCCTCCTCATTATTCTCCTCCCATTAATATTGACATGTATTAGACTAAAAAAAATGAGCAAACAGAAAAAAACCCGACTTTTGTAATCACTGTCCTTCCCTAGACACTGATCTTTCTTTTTCCCTTCCCTCATGGCCAAGCTCTTTGAAAACCTGCTGCCCTGCTTTTACTTTCTCACCTTCAATCCAACATTGGCTTTCCCTGGTCTGGCCAAGCTCATCAGTATTATCCTGAACACCAAGCTCTTAACTTCTCTCCACTGTCTAAATGTGGCCGCCACCCTCCCTTGCCTTGGCTTTGGGGTCACCAACCCCTTTTGCCATCCTAGCTCACTGATCATTCTTGTTGCTTCTGTTTGAGCATCTCCCTTTCCCTCCTCCCCCTGCACCCAAATGTGAATGTTACTGAGGATTCCATCCCCAAACTTCCCACTCCATGTTTTTTGGGCTATTCTGTTCTTTCCCTATCCCAGGAACTCACATCTGGGGAGTATTTGAAATATTCAAGTTGGGCCTAGGATGCTACATACATTGAGGGGGCCAATGCAAAATGAAAATTACAAGGGGCCTTTTTAGTTTAAAAAATGATGAAGACTTTAAGATGGTGCCAGCAGAGAATTCATCCAAGCATGATGTCTTTCTGAAGCACTGGACCCTGTTGATGGAGCAGGCCTTGCAGTCATGATACCCACCCAGCCTGGGCATCCCTACTGATGTGGGTACATCAGTATCTACTTACAATAACTCAGCTAATCTTTCAACAGTGAGGCTAGTGATGTTGCTTTCCTTTTGCAAGGAATGTCGGTGCTAAAGAAAATCCTATGTGGGCGTCCTTGGTATACGCTAAGCTCCCTAGGTGGTGCTAATGTTTTGCCGGAGTTGAGAAACTCTGAGACTTAAGCAACTGATTTAAGTAACTTCCAAATCTGTATTATTGACCTATCTCCCTTATCATTGTCCAGGACTATATGTATATAAAATTATCTATCAGACATCTCAACTCAGTTTGTCAGAATCTGACCTCTGTTGCAAGTCTGTAAATCAGTTTACTCTCCTGCACCCCATGGCTCAGGTGCCACATTCAAGCCAGCAACCTGGGGCTCACTTAGCCCTGCATCTAACCTTGATCCCTAAACCCTATCAGTCCAGGGTCCAATCAATTTTACCTCCTAAATCTTTTTCACCCCAGCCCCTTTCTACCATCTCCAGGAGCTATGGCTTAGTGCGGGTCCTCATCTCCCACCTGGGCTCCCACAATGACCTCCTTTCCCTATTACTTTTCAAACGGAGAATAATCTTTATAAAGTGCACATCTTGTAAGGTCATCCATCCCCCAAAAATCCCTCGACACAGAAAGCCTTCATGTCTTGGGTTTCTCCCATGAACCAGTTCTGTGATAGGCATTTTGCTTAGTCTCATTAAATTGCTCAGTGGTTCTCTACTCACCATCAAATAAAAAAATCTGAACACCCTAAAAAGGACTTGAAGGCTTTTTCAGGGTAGGGGCCTCTGCCAGACTCTTAGTTTGCAATGCCTGCTGGTCCACTCAGTAAATTCTGAATGGTTTCCAGCATAGAATGTGCTAGTTTGTATCTTTGCATATCCTGCTTCCTCTTGTCAAAATTTCCTTCTTGCCTCCACTCCCTTTCTCTAAGATTCTTGCCTTCATCTGATGGCGGAATCTACTCCCACAGAACACCTGGCTCAAACATAACGTTGCTTGCATGACTTTCCTGGTAATGCAGGTTACATCACTCACTTTCCTCTTCTGCATACTCACTGGTTATACCCTGCACATGCCTGTATCACTGCATTATTATAAATATCTGTCCATTCACTACTCCTTGCCACTAGGTTCCTTGAGAACCAGAACCATGTTTCCAGTAGAATTCTTCCAGATGAAAATGGCCCAACTCCATTCAAAATTGCTTCAGTATAAAGGGAATGTCTTTGCTTATGTGATTGATAAGACCAGTTCGCTCAGGCATGTCTGAATCTAGGCGCTTAAGCAATGTAATTGGGATCCAGTTTCTTACTTCCTATGTTAATTTATTATAGGGCTTTCCATAGAAGCCTCCAACACTTCCCACTTGGCAAAAAAAAAAAAAAAAAAAAGAAAGAAAGAAAGAAGAAAACAGAAATGTTCCCTGCCTCATTTGATATTAAAGGAGTAGGTATTATAGAGAGAACACTTGGAAGAGTCCTGGCATGAGGCAAGCAATAAGTCAGGGCTCCTATTTTTCATTTATTCAACAATAAGCACAGTCCCTGCCATATAGTAAGTATTCAATAAACATCTAAGAAATGAGAGGATAAGAGAAAAATAGATTGTTGGTTATCAGAAATTAAGCAAGTTTAGCAATATGCAATCATTTCCTAGAAAGGTAGTTTTCCTGGCCTGGTCTTTTGCTGTCTTACCAGGTTGAATTTTTTCTCTTACGAGTGTGATTTTTATGGTGTCTTAGTCAAGGAGATATTCAATACAGATCCTTCAAGTAAGGTGCAGAGGGACAGTACTGACAATACTGAACAATAAAGTAGAGGAAATACCAAGCCAGAGTCCAGGGATGAGGAGATGTGCTTGGTGCATTTTACAAGGTAGAAGCCCATAGTATTTGGAAGCTAGCACTCTGGAGAGCAAGCCTCTTCTGAGACCGAATTACCAACATACGTTTTACCTGCTCTCCTCAAGGCCTCTCTCAACTTCAGCTTTCAAGTCAAAGAGAGTATGGAGCAGAGAAGACAGGGGAGTTTAAAATCACCAAGAAGGATGTTTACTAAAGAATCTTCTGGGACCTGTAAATCAACCAGGAAACCTCTACTCCTAGAAGAGGGCCAGAGGCTGCGCTATGTTCCTATATAATATGTTATTAAATTTGTATTAACATATTATTAACTAACATTAACTATCTTAAAACCCTATAGGTATAGTGAGCTTATTGGCCAGTTTAGAATTCTATGACAAGAGTTGGTCAAGTATGGCCCTACCTTTTTATTTTTTTGACTCCGGAACTTGAAGGGTGATAAACTGTCCTCCTTTCTAGTTTGGCCCCACCTCAAAACTTGTTAACTTTCTGTTCTTAGGACTGTGGGCTGTGGTCAACAATGCTGGGATCCTTCGCTTACCCGCTGATGGTGAGCTCATCCCCATGAGCCACTACAAGCAGTGCATGGCCGTGAACTTCTTTGGGGCCGTGGAAGTCACAAAGGCATTTTTGCCTCTTCTCAGGAAATCCAAGGGGAGGTTGGTGAACATCAGCAGCATGGCAGGTGAGTTGACCTTTCCCCACAGGGTTGCGCGGTGCCTGTCATGTGAGACGTGGCTCACGGCATGGACATGCTCAAGCAGGGCTGGGTCAAGATTAGTCTAACTATATGTTTACTATTGACCTTAATACAATGAAACCTCTCTCTCCTCTCAAATCTTTTCATGTGTAAACTCTAACACACCTTCTAAGTCATCTATTCATTCCCGGGGATTTAGGGTTGTTGCTTATTTTCACAGTGTGACTGCCAATGTATAAGCATTATAGATCTAGAGAGGAAATTCTACATATAATTCATGTCAGCATTACGGGTCACCTGTTTTCAAACCTCCCTAAACTCAGCATACTGTTTTATTTCCTGTGATGTGAGTAGGTAAATGTCTTCATCCCGTTGGCCCTGCCAAAGCGCCCTGTCTCAGTTGGCTGCCTGCTGGTTTTCCATGGGCCTTATCTCAGTTGGCTGCCTGCTAGTTTTCCATGCAACCCTTCCCAACATTTTGCAATCTTGACAATTGGGTGAGAGTGAGGCATTTGATGACTCATTCTTCTCAGTGTCAAAGAACAGATAGTCAACAACTAAGTCAATCTCCCTTTCATAAATAATGCCCAGGTGTGTGGCATTGCATACAATATGATAAAAGATATTATCTAGGATTGCTTGGAAGACCTGGGGCAGAGTGAGCCTCAATATGCATAGCCAATGCTGGGAAAGAAGGCCAATCCCCACAGGTGCTTTTTTTTTCAGGGGGTGGGGTGGGAAGGGAATAAAAGGCAGGGAGGAAGAGTAGATGCACCAACAAACAACCCAGGTATATTACTTTACTATTGTTGCTATGACAAATTTCCACAAATTAAGTGGCTAAATGATATGAATTTCTCTTACAGTTTTGAAGGTGAGAGGTCTCACCGGGCTAGAATCAAGGTGTCAGGAGGACTGCATTCCTTCCAGAATCCCTAAGGGAGGTTCAATTCCCAACTTTTCCAGCTTCTAAAAGCCATCTGCATTCCTTGGCTCATGGCCCCTTCCTTCATGTTCCAATTTCTCCTTGACTCTGACACTCCTGCCTTTCTCTTATAAGGATTGGGGTAGGAGAGAAACATTGCTTCTTTACATCCTTTTCTAGGAGGTACACAGAAAAGTAAACCACATGTGAATACATTCTTCTCTCTCATATTTCCTATAACCAAAGAAAGGAATAAGAAACAGAAAGAGAGAGAGAGAGACATCAGGTAGAATCAGGTTTCAAAAAAAGAGAGAAACCTGAGCTGCGTGGCTCAGTTGGTTGGAGCGTTGCCCTGTGCACTAAAAGGTTGAGGGTTCGATTCCTGCTCAGGGCACACACCTAAGGTTGCAGGTTCCATTCTTGGTCAAGGCACATACAGGAGGCAACTGATCAATGTTTCTCTCTCACATCAATGTTTCTCTCCCACTTCCTCTCCCCTTCTTCTCTCTCTAAAATCAGTAAACATATCCTTGAGTGAGGATTTTAAAAAAGATAAAACAACACAAAACAAACAAACAAAACAAAATGGTTAGGAAGTCAACCAAACAGTGTAGAGATAAAGTGCCCACATTGTGATCCTGCTTTTACCACTGACAACTGAGTGACTAGTGCAAAGTCCCAACCCCCTGAGTTGCAGCTTCCTCATTTCACCATGGGGATAATAATTGCTTCTTCTTAGGGTTGTGGTGAGATGAGACAAAATGACACGTGTTTAAGCCTCAGCCATACCTAGCATATAGTGAGTTATAGACCCAAAAGCCACCCTCCATGGCGCCTGGGGAAGAGGCTTGCTATATGTGTGTCTGTGGCTTTTTGTCCTGCCCAACTGCTGGCATCACCACCGCTGATGGTGACAGTGAGTTCCGGTGTATTCTGCTGTGTGTGCCCTGTCACAACACTAGCCCCTGACAGGTTACTACTTTTAGAGTTGACCAAACCTTCTCTGGTAGAATTTTATCTCCTGTAATCATGTTTATTACTTTTAGCACAGTAATACAGCAACTCTTTAATCCAAATCCTGGCAAGGTGATTAGATAGATGTTTCATCAAGGAAGAGAGGAATTTGGAGGTAGTTCTTAGATTGATTGCACAAAGAGCATTTGAAAAATCTTTACATTTGAGCCCTGGCTGGTGGCACAGTGGAGAATGTGCCAGCCTGTGAAACCAAAGGTCGCTGGTTTGATTCCCCAGCCAGGGACACATAACCAGGTTGCAAGCCAGGTCCCCAGCCAGGTCCCTAGTCAGGTCCATAGCTGGAGGGCAGGTGAAAGGCAACCATATGTTAATGTCTCTCTCCGCCTCTCTCCCTTCTCCTCTCTCCCTTCTCGTCTCTCTAAAAATAATAAATAAAATCTTTTTTAAAAATTAAAAAAAAAATCTTTACATTTGAGAGGTCTAGAAGCTTTTTCTTGCCAGTTTGCCTCTTTAAGAAGTTGCAGAGTAAAACCTATGTACAGACAGTTGCAAGCTTGACTTGAACAAGAATGGCTGACAACACACCTTATAAAACAACTCAGGCCTCAGGTCTTTTGAGCTAGTTGTGGTTTGAATCCTGTTCTTCTATTCCTAGCTGGGTGATCTGGGGCAGGTCACTTCACTTGTCTGTGTGTCCATGAAAATGATAAGGTGACCCAGCACCTGAGGCTAGTGCACTGTTTCACAACCTCAGCCTTATTGATATTAGGGGAAAGTTAATTTTTTCAGTGAGGGATGCAGAGTTGTCCAATGCATTGTAGGTTGTTTAGCAGCATTTGTATTCTTAACCCATTAGATGTAAGTAGCACCCACCCCCATGGCTGACAAATCTTCAGACATTACCCCATGGTGGGTGTTCTTCAGGCAAAAATCATCCTCAGTTGAGAAGCTCTGACCTCCGCTTTAAATATAAACACATTATAGGTTCTGAGTGCTTATAGCATGGTTATTGGTTAAAATGCATTAAAATTTCATCAAAGTAAGTGGCCTTGGAGATTGTTATAAGTCTATAAATTATAGGTATCTGGCAGGGTTCATGGTTCCAGCTTCGAGCCTGGTCTTATTTAGTCAAGAAAAGTTAATTGGGTCTCATTTCTGGATTTTTGTCTGCTGAGCTGGCTGCCTTGAGGAAATCAATCAACTGGAAAATCATCCAACCAGTCCCTCAGCAGCTCTGTGATGTGATAGGAAGCTGAAGCTGAGTGGCTTCCCTGAAGCTCTCACACAAAAGCCAGGGCTAGTGCAGGGCAAGTGGAAGAGAGTAGAACAAGGTGGAGTAAACTTTTCTGCGTTAACTTGTCTTAGATGTTTGCACACCCGAAGTCATTTAATCCTAAGCGCTGCAGGAAGCAGGTAGGTATTAATTCCTTTTGTATATCAAGCACACCCATCTAGGATTGTCCAGCTGGTAAGTGTTGGAGTCAGGGTTCGAACCTGGTGTATCTGTTTTACTCTAAATTCTGTGCTCTCTCACTTTTCTGGACTATCAAACAAGACATACCAGGCAAACAAGGTGAAAAAAAAAAAAAACAGAACAACAAACAACAACAAAACCCATGGACTCTAATTCTAGTGTGTGCTTAAATGATCATTAGGTGTTAGCAATTTAGGGCTGCCTGTCTCTTACATGAGGGCCTCTCAAATATTGGGTTGGCCAAAAAATCTACTTAGCTTTTCCTGTAAAATAAAAGACATATTTTTCATTGTCACCAATAACTTTATTGATTTGGATATTTTGAATATCCTGTGTATCCCCTGCTATTGGTTTCTAGTGGGTAGAGGCCAGGGGTGCTGCTAAACATTTTTCAATGCATAAGACAGACCCACAGCAAAGAATTATTTGGCCAAAACATCAAGAGTACCAGGAAACTTTGCAAACCACTTTGGACACATTCAATCAGTCACAGCATCTTCTCCATACACTGCACAAAACTTTCTTTTGCATTTCAGTTGTGTTTTTATGAAATAATAAAGCATAACACACAAAAACCATTGTGTATTTTCTTCCATCTTCAATATTAAGCTTTTTTTTTTTTTTAAATGTACACATGCTGACATGACAGCTGTCACAATACAATCTAACAAAACTGTTTTGAATGAAGTTAAAGACAACTAAAGCTACTAGCGACATGGTGCAGAAAAAACAAAATGAACTTTTGGCCACTCCAGTACTACTGTGTGTAGTGATTACCTGAGGATCATTATTAAGAGGAAGAATTTGACTGGCTGGTCTGAGGGGAGGGGCACCTAAGATCCCACATTGCTATAAGTAGTTCCTTTTGTATATCAGGCATACTCATCTAGGGTTGTCCAGCTGGTCAATGCCACTGTCCCTGGGTAACTTTCTCAAACTTCAGATGTGTGTGTTAAAATCACCAGGAGGCTACTTAAAAACCACTGCAGGAAATCAAAACTATAGTAAAGCCACATTTCACACCCACTAGGATAACTATAACAACAACAACAACAACAACAACAAAACCCAAGAACAAAAAACAAAAAGCAAAAAGCAAAACAACAGCCATGGCTGGTATGGCTCAATGGAGTGAGTGCCAGTCAGGGCACATGCCTGGGTTGTGGGCCTCGTTCCCAGTTGGAGGTGTGGAACAGGCAATTGATCGATGTATCTCTTGGACATCGCTGTTTCTCTCCCTCAATTTCTCCCCCTCTTCCCTTCTCTAAAAATAAATAAAATAGTAAAACAAACAAACAAAAACATGGCAAGGGTGTGGAGACATTGAAAGTCTCCGGAATTGCTGATAGGAATGTAAAATAATTCGATCTTTGTGGAGAACATTTGGTGGTTTCTCAATAAGTTAAACAGTTATCATATGACCCAGCAGTCCTACTCCTAGTATATACGCAAGATAGCAGAAAAACAGGTGTTCAAAGCCCTGGCTGGTGGCTCAGTGGATAGGTGCTGGCCTTCAAACCCAAAAGTCACTGGGGCTTTTTCCTTTTGAAGTGACAGGGTCAGGCCTCAAACTTAAAACAAAAAAACAAACAAACGAAGAAAAGAAAAAGGAGTTTATTAGTTTATCAACTAGCTTGGGCCAAGATTTAAGATGGGATCATTGTAACTCCCCTATCTCCACCCAGTTTTCCTCCTCAACCCCCACCTCCAACTCTCTGCTTTACCATTTGCTCCTTGGCTTTCCTTTGCTTACCCTACGTGGTGGCAAAAAAGCCTCTGGGGATTCTGTCATCTCACCATTATCACGCTTAAGTAACCAGGAAAATATTTAAAAACCACCATCTATATCAGAATTCTGGCCCAGTTAAGGTCACAGGTGCAGCCCCAACCCAATCTCCACCCCCAGGGGATGAGATATGGTTATGACTGGCTTTATTTCAATACTCGTTTTATCGTGGGGGTCTGGAACTGGACTTGCAATATCTTAGGTATGCCTGCGTTTCCCAAAGGGAAATTATGTGAGCCAGACCAAAGCTCTAATAATCATGTAAGAAAAATAATAATAATTGACGTTCATTATTCTAGGCTTTTTTAGTTCAATGCTTATTTTCTTCCCCACCCCCAAATTTGATCGATGTGTAATTGACATGTAACATTATATTGTTTAAGGTTTATAACCTAATGATTTGAAATAGGTATATATCATGAAATCATTACCACAATAAGGGTAGTTAACATCACCTCATGTAGTTATAATTTTATTTTCTTGCAATGAGAACTTTTCTAAGATTTACTTTCAACAACTTTCAAATATACAATATAGAATTAACCATGGCCACCATACAGTAGAGTAGGTCCTCAAATAATGTTGTTTCATTCAACTAGTTTCATATTATGGTGATCAGATCCCATAGAAACTTACCTCTTATTTGTATTAACTAACTGATAGTGACTTACAATGAACTTGGTTTTGTTACACCTTTTTTCCTTAAAGTCACAGTCTTATTGACAATGGTAAGGACTTACTGTATATTACATCCCAAATTTATTTATGTTATAACTGGAAAAAGTTTTTTCTTTGACCACCATTTCTCATTTGTCACCCTCACTCCCCAACTCTGGAAACCACCAATCTGTTCTTTGTATCTATGGTTTTGTTTTTTTAGATTCCACATATGAGTGAGATCATACAGTATTTGTCTTTCTCTGTCTGACTTATTTCACTTAGTACAATGCCTTCGAGGTACATTCATGTTGTTGCAAATGGCAGGATTTCCTTCTTTTTATGGCTAAATAATATTCCTTTGCATATATTTTTACCATGTTTGCTTTATTCATTCATCTATTGATGAATATTTTGGTTGTTTCCATGTCTTGACTATTGTAAATAATGCTTGCAATGAATATTATGCCCTTTTTTTAACTGAAATTTTTATTGAGATCATTGTAAATTTATGAGTAAGAGAGATCTTATATACCATTGACCCAGTTTCCTCTGATGGTAACATTTTGCAAAACTGTATTACAATCCTATAACAAGCATATTGACAATGATATAACCCACCAATTTTATTCAGATTTTCCCAGTTTTACTTATACTTATGTGTACATCTTGTTTTATATATTTCATCATCTCATTTTCTTTCTAAGGATGCACTGAGTTTTTCCCTGCTGTGAGACAGGGAAGGGAGTAGAAAGGGGGACAAGGAAGTTTTGGGGGATGATGAACATGTTCATTATCTTTTTTTTTTTTTTTTTTAAGATTTTATTTATTTTTAGAGACAGAGGAAGGGAGGGAGAAAGAGAGTGAGAGAAGCGTCAATGTGTAGTTGTTTCTCACATGCCCCCACCTGGGGACCTGGCCAACAACCCAGGCATGTGCCCTGCCTGGGAATCAAACCCGAGACCCTTAGGCCCACAGGCCTGTGCTCAATCCACTGAGCCACACCAGCTGGGGCATGTTCACTATCTTGATTGTATGGTAGTTGTTTCCTGAGTACACACATATGTCTAATTTGGTCAAATTGTGTACTTTAAATATGAGTAGTTTATTGCAGGTCAATTACATCTCAATTTTTAAATTAAAAAAAAAAAAATGCAAGCACCTGGCTTCAAGAGACCATAGACATTTCAGCAAATGCCAGATACAATTTCATGGGTATTTTTTTCTGCCTAAAATCCCCAGGACATTTGCACAACTGTCCAGGGTTGGAAGGAAGACCTCCGGAGCTCCCTGGTCTTACCTTTCCAGCCTCCCAGTTCCACCAGCTTTCCCAGGCTTTGCTGAGTCTCACCAAACCATTTGCACATGAGGCCAGGTTTGCACACATGCTTGTCTTTATTCTCTCAACTTTCAAATTTTGTGAATGATTTTTTTTTTTTTAGTTGGGCATGCTCCATCCATTGGAGAATATCTTCCTTGCCTGTGTCCCACCTCTACCTCAAAGCTCAAGCTTCAGCAGGAGCATTTGAAACCCTGAAATAGGTCTCCTGCCCATATCTAACATTTCTTAAGGATCATTTATTAAGAGATACTTAAGTCATCACCTTAAATGAAAACATCAAACTTGATTTCTCTTTTTCTCCCATTATTTCTGTAGGAGGGTTTCCCATTGAGAAGCTGGCAGCTTATGGCTCATCCAAGGCGGCTCTGACCATGTTTTCAGCGATCATGAGGCAAGAGCTTTCCAAATGGGAAGTTAA
>PVIW01005929.1:32141-96515 GCA_004026585.1 Noctilio leporinus
TTTTTTTTTTTTTTTTTTTTTCAATCTATGGTTGCTCCCCTGCATGCTTTCCCAAAGGAATTAAGTTTTGATGTCAGGTATTCTTTTAAACATGCCTCCTCCCCTCTGAAGAATGTGACCCACCTGTTTCCTACCCTGGGCTGAGATGGCTGACTTCTCTCTGCTCCTCCCTGAAGTTCTGAGCTCTGCCCAGAGGCAGACCAAGCCCCTGGCCCAGTGCTTAGTTGTGGGCCATCAAACGTTAACTGGGTGATTGAAGTAAAGGTGTAAAAAAGCCTGGCTGGTGACACAGTGGCACAGTGGATAAGGGCCAGCCTGCCAATACAAAGGTTGCTGGTTCGATTCCCAGCCAGGGCACATAACCAGGTTGCAAGCCAGGTCTCCAGTCAGGTCTCCAGCCAGGTCCATAGCTGGAGGCAGGTGAAAGGCAACCATACATGGATATCTCTCTCCCTCTCTGCCTCTCTCCTTTCCCCTCTCTCTAAAAATAATAAATACAATCTTTTTTTTTTAAAGCCTGTCTAATAAAAGAGCACAAACTGGGAGGTATTGCTGACATACTAAAGAACAAAAACACTAGAAGTTTTACTATTCACCGAAGTCCTTATGGCTAACATTTTGGGGGAACTGCTCTTCTCAGACACTAACTACTTCCTACATATTTTTCCTGATGTTTTGATGTTATAATAATTGAGAAGTGTATTATATACACAGATAGTTTAACAAATTATTATAGAAACTAATGTCCTTAACATCCAGATCAAAAAATAAAATATTTTCAGCACGCAAAAGCTACCACATGATCCTTTCCAGTCATAGCCTTCTCCTATCTCCAAAATTGCCTACTCTCTCTCTCTCTCTCTCTCTCTCTCTCTCTCTTTAAAGATTTTATTCATTATTTTTAGAGAGAGGGGCATGGAGGGAGGGAGAAAGGGAGAGAAACATCGAAACATCAATGTATGGTTGCCTTTCACCTGCCTCCAGCTATGGACCTGGCTGGAGGCCTGGTTTGCAACCTGGTTATGTGCCCTGGCTGGGAATACAACCAGCAAACTTTGGGTTCACAGGCCAGTGCCTATCCACTGAGCTACCACCCAGGACCTTCTCTTACTTTCTGTAATAATCTTTGATTTGTTTTCCTTCACAATGTTATATCCACAATGCATCCCCAAACAATAGAGTTTGGCTGTTCTAGTTTTTGACCTTTGAATGGAATCAACATGTTTGTATTTTATTGTTTGTGGCTTCTTTTGCTCAACATTGTTTTCATCTATGTTGTGCACAGCTATGGTTGATTCATTTCCATTGCTGTACAGTATTCTGTGAATATGCCACAATTTTTCTATAGTTGGTGGAATATTTTGGTCACTTTTGGACAATTACAAAGAATTCCTCTATGAACCTTCTGTCACACGTACTGTGAGGTGTGTGTACATCATTTTTCCTATGGCACATATCCAGGAGTGGAATGATTGGATCATAGAGTTTAATTATCTTCAACTTTACTGGATAATACCAAACTGTTTTCTAAAATACTGTTCCAGTTTATAGCCCCACCCTTTCCATATATGTCATAGTCTGCATCACAGTTCTAAGGGGTAGGTTTAATTGACATAATTCTCCAGGTAAGGACACTGAGATGAGGTGGGTAATGTACATCCAGTATGGGTGTCTGGCATGCCATGATGGTGGGGAATTTAAAACCAGATCCTGAGATTCAGTGCCAGATTCTTTCTTTTATATTAGACTGGCCTCAGTTTAAAGCTGATATTTGGAAGGGGGAGGAAGAGGCAAGGAAGGGGAGCAGCTTTGACAAGAACCTAGTATAAAGGAACCATGGACATGAACAACAGGTGGAATTGACTTTGGGGGGAATGGGTGGGTGGGGAGGGGGACAGAGGGGAGCAAAAAGGGGATGGATGTAATACAACTACAATAAAATTTAAAAAAAAGAAAAGAAAGAAAGCTGATACTTGATGGGCTCTCTGAAGGCGAGAGGCTAGACAATGAAGAAGCTAGACAAACTGAGGACTCAAGTTTGGAGAATAATGCTTGAAGGTGGGGGCAAGAATAAGAATCTTCAGGGACACAAGAGCTTCTGAAGACATTCAAAGAGACAGAACAGATGTTTCAGTAGCTGCAATACAAATAGCTAAAGCATATTGCAGGCTTAGCAGGTTTTCAGCACCTGACATGTACAAGCTCACTTAATCCTATGAAATAGGCTTTATAGTAATCACATTTTATTGGGAGAGAACTGATACTCAGAGAAATTAAGAAATTTCCCAAGCCCCAGAGCTGATCAGAGGCATTATGAGGCAGAGATGGGATTTAAGTTGAGATAGTTTTAACAATAAGAGCTCAAAGTGGCACAGGGTGGGGTGGGTGGGCATCAAAAGTGGCAGATGAACATTGACAGAGGGCTGGTGGCTTTGATACCAATAAAGAAAGCTTTGGGAAATCTAGATTGGGTTCCCACCAGAGTGGTTCAAAAGTCTGTGAGATATTTAAAGAGCAAACATAGAAGGAAAGGACTTCCCCCAGCCTGTGAAAGCAGGAACTGCGGGCGAGGTAGCTGGTGGAACAATAGTTTATGCCAGCACATTTCTCATGACCCAGCAGCCTCCAGAATAATTGTCAGGGTCATCATTTCTTTAAATACAGCATGTGCCTTCATGAAAAGAAATGAGCAATTGAAATCTTGTTTACATTCCCAGGAGTATAATTGGATTTCAAGGGCTTATACTTCACAAGAAGACTCCCCCACAGTCCTGATATTGGGGTGTTGACCAAGCACAAAAACAAAGGCTCATCCCCACAGCCATCCCCAGGCAATCATGTACTTTGCAGGAGGAAGCATGAGTTGCTGTAATCTTTCTGGGAAAAAAAATACCTGGCAGTAGCTATTAAAATTCAAAATGCACATAACCCTGGCTGGTGGCTCAGTGGATAGGTGCTGGCCTGTGAGCCCAAAGGTCATTGGTTCGATTCCTGGTCAGGGCACATAACCAGGTTGCAAGCCAGGTCTCCAGCCAGATCTATAGCTGGAGCTGGAGGCAGGTGAAAGGCAACCATACATCGATGTTTCTCTCCCTTTCTTCCTCCCTCCCTGCCCTTCTCTCTTGAAAATAATGAATAAAATCTTTTTAAAAATAAAAATAATAAATAAAATGCAAAAAAATTCAAAATGCACATGGAAACAAGGAAAAGACTGGCAGTGACTAGAGGAGGGATAGGAATGAAAGAAGGGGAAGGTCTAGTCAAAGAAGTGGTATAAATGACACATGGACATGGATAACAAGGCGAATTGACTGTGGGAGAGGGGCGGGGATAGGCAGGGAAGGGGAGAGAAATGGGGGAAAATGGGGCAACTGTAATAGAACAACATAAAAAAAAACACTTTGAGAAATAAAATAAAATAAAATTCAAAATGCATGTGCCTTTTGACTAGGCAGCCACACTTTGGGGACTGTCACCTACAGAAGACAATGCCGAAATACAAAAGAGTAGAATATGCGAGGCAGTTTACAGCAGAGCCTCCTAAAATGCTAAAACCTAGGAAGGACTGGAGAGCTCTGGTTGACTATAAGCTCTTTAATGGAGAATTCTGCTGCTCTGGTTTCAATCTATAGCCATTGGCCAAGGGGCAAAAGCAAGCAAACACGAAGGCAAATTCCTGGAGAAAAATGTATAGTATGGTTCCTTTTTGTTTTTTTGTTTGTTCCTGGTAAAATAGAATTGACCCAAAGCCTTGTATATGTATATATGTTTGTATCAACAAGGGGAAAGTATAGAAAGGTACACAAAACTGTAGGCAGAGGAGATTAATTTTGAAAACATCTACATCTTATTATTCACTTACAGTATACATACACATATTATATATTTTATATATTACAATGTATATATATTATATATAATAGTCATGAAAAGTTAATATACCGGAATGTTTGTGACAGTATGATTTCTAAGCGCTCCAAATTGAAAACAACTGAGATGCCCATTAGAGTAGACTCATGGATAAATAGTTTATGACATATTTATACAAAACTATGCAACTCTGAAAATGACCGCACAACAACATGAATGAATCTCTCAATATCATAGATGATTCCATTTACATCTTATTCAAAACCAGGCAAAACTAACTATCTCATTCTTCGGGACAGTGGCTCCTGGGAAGGAGGCTGGGTTGTCCTTTTCTTGATCTGGTTGTGGTTACATGGTCTATTCAGTGTGTAAAAACCCAGTCATCTGTGCAGTCTTCTGTTAAAAAACATAGTAAATATCATTATACAGCACATATTTGAAAAGGTGTTTGGGAATGTTGGTCCTTCTCAACAGAAGCCAGTTGACAAGGGCCTGCTTCCCATGAGGGGTTGGGCGTGCCTACTGGGGCCCTCCCAGCATCTGAGCCTCCCTTTCTCTGGCATCCCAGATATCGGAGGCACAAATGAAATGGTGGAAAAGCTGGAGAAAGACATGCTGGACAACCTTACCCCTGATGTGAAAGAGGAGTATGGCCAGGACTATATCCTTTCAGAACGGAGTTTTATCAAGTCCCTGATGATGTGCAGCAACTCTGACATATCCCCTGTGCTCCTGGACATCCAGCATGCCATCTCTGCTAAGAGCCCCTTCAGCGTATACACGGCAGGGTCAAGTACTTACCTGTGGCTCTGCTTTGTTTCTTTCAGCCCAACTGGCATATTTGATTATTTTAACAAAAAATTTTATAGCTTTAATACTAGGGTGCCTAGAACACTAAGCATGTCTAAGTAGAAGAATAAGGCCATGTAAGCAAATAAGTGGGAAATGTTATAGTCTTGGAGTGAAAGGGAGACCAGAGCTTACCATTAAAATTGTGGTTTCCTACCTTGCATTTCCTGTGAGCTCTGTTGGTTGAATGGGACCTACTGGTGAGAAGGCTGGAGGGTAGAAAGGCCCACCATGAAGAGCAATGATTGAGTACCAACTCTGCACCAGGTACACTTCGGATATTCTCTCATCTAGTTCTCATCAGAGAACCAAGGTAGGTAACTTCACCTCTACTTCACAGGTAAGGGAATTAGGGATCAGAGAGGCTAAGTTCCTAGTTCATTGTCACATAGCTCACAAAAGGCAGAGCTAGAATTGAGATTCAGGTTGGACTCTATTATCTGACATCAGAGAAGAAAGTGAAAGAGATGTGAAAGAAAAAATACAGTGAAAGGAGAGGGAGAAGAGCAGAACAAAATGGCAAGGACCAGAGTCAAATGAAGTCTTTCTCACTGTGCACTGATATATCATAATAACTCTAGTACTTCATTCAAGGTATTAGGCTTATTGTATGTAATCAGTGCTTGGTATATCTCCTCTCCCTTCCTCTACCAGGAGCCCAGGTCATAATATGAAGAGGCCTCTCATCTCAAGCAAAACCGGGGACCTTTTGGCAGACCCAGGGTGTGTGACAGGCTGATTTGGTATCCATAATAACCGTCCCTGTCACCTGCATCTGAGCATTCCCCAGATGGAAAGCCAACATTATTGTTATTTAGAGAAGCCTGGCTGAAGGGAGCAATGTCAGCTACTAAGAGAGGTGTTGTCAAGTTCACCTCAGGTAGGCAAAAGGGGCAGAGCTGGTGAACAGAGGTGGCATAAAAGGAATTAGAAAAAAAAAGATCAGCTTGATACAAGGGAGGCAGAAGCCCAGTCACTTTGCTCGTGGCAAAACTCCATCTGTCCCATTTCCTTTTAGGGATGTGCAGATTCTTTTTTTTACTTCCCAACCTTATGGAAATTTGGGGTGAGTAGATTAAACTGACAGTGCTCTGCGATTTTCTCCAAAATAAGAAGCAATAATATAGTGAGATAAATAGGAAATTATTAATACATTATCTACTTTTTATTTTTCAATTACACTTTACATTCAATATTGCTTATATTAGCTTCAGATGTACAACATTATGGTTTGGAAATCATGTATTTTACAGAGTGGTTCCCCTTGATGTTTTAAGCACCCACCTGGCCCATGTATAGTTTTTACAATATTATTGACTTCGTTCCCTATGCTGTATTTTATGTCCCTGTGACTATTCTGTAATTACCAGTTCGTACTTCTTAATCCCTTTACCCTTTTTCACCCAGTCCCCAAACTCCTTCACCTCTGACAACTCATTGTCAGTCTGTTCTCTAATACGATACATTTTTAATGGTTGGTAATGGCAACTGCCCAGTGGTTCTCCACCATTACTTTAGGACAAAACAGAAAAGAAAGAAAGGAAAAAAATCAAGTGAGGACTTGATTTCCAAAATAGGTACTTTTTGGAGATAAGAGTCATCCAGACCAACACTTCCATGTGTAGGGATCTGACACTGAGGGCAAAGGGTGTCTGTAACCTGCTGTCCAAAGTTTGGTGGAGGACCAAGCATTGTATGTTTCACGATGAGTGGTTTTCAGAGTGTGTTCCCTGCACCCGCAGGATCAGCATCACCTGAGAACCTATTAGGCATGCAATTTCTCAGGAGCCAACCCTATTGCATTTCAAATTCCGATGGCCGCTGTACCACATTACTGGTAACACAGCAGCTTAAAATAGCATCGTTTATTAGTTTACAGTTCTGGAGGTCAGACTTCTTGCACTGGGTCTCACTGGGCTAAAATCAAGTTGTCAACAGAGCTTGTTCCTTCTGGAGGTCCAGGGGAGAATTCATTTCTTATCTTTTCCAGCTTCTGAAGGCCTCTGTATTTCTTTGCTTGTGCCTGTATCACTCTCATGTCTGCTTCCATCCCCTCATCTCTGACTCCGACTGCTCCTGCCTCCCTTTAAAGAGAACCCTTCTGATGATATTGACCCACCCAGATGATCCAGGATAACCTCCCCACTTTAAGAATCTTAATTTAATCACATCAGCAAAATCCCTTTTACTGTGTGAAGTTACATATTCACAGGTTTGGGACTCCTGGGTGACTCATTACTAAGGACCATTATTCTATTGACTCAACTAATGAAGAAATTCTGGTCATGGCCCAGCAATTCACATCATAATGAGCCCTCCAGGTGAGGCACAGCCAAGATTGAGAATCGCAGCTCTAAGGCATAGAGGAAGCAGGCTGTGGGATATGTGACCAGGTCACAGGAGGAGGGGGAAAGCTCTTTGAGAACTGGGTGGGGATGGGGTGGGGCAGCTGGAGACAACAGGTTGAGACCTGAGTGTGGGGCCTACTTTCTATTCTGCAGCCTCTAGGTGTTGAAAACTGAGGCAAGGGGAGAAGGTGCTGAGCGGAGACTCACGTGGGTCTGAGAATTACATCAGAGAAGCTGCTGACTGGTTTCTGCAGGAGCACTTTCAGGCTCTCTTTAGGTCACCTTAAGGAAAAGATACCACAAGGTTAGCCAGAGAAAGACTGATAACTTCTTGTTGCCGTTCCCACCGCGACTCCATTGGGTTTTGACTGGTGTGGGGAGGGAGGTCAGGAAGAGTCATTGAGGCTCCTGGAAAATGGAAGGAAAAATTCTGGGAATGAAGAATACGGGTACCTGAGAGGGGAACGGGAGAATGGTGTAGCAAAGGCCACCCAAGTGGGCAGCCTTGAACTCAGGGACTGAATTAAGGATGAGAAATTCAACTTGAGACAGTGCCACTCCCTGGTGCCTAGAAAATATGCCATGTGCTAGGAACTCAGATTCTGAGGAAAAGGGCAAGAAA
This sequence comes from Noctilio leporinus, assembly GCA_004026585.1. NCBI lineage: Eukaryota > Metazoa > Chordata > Mammalia > Chiroptera > Noctilionidae > Noctilio > Noctilio leporinus. Next base: position 39,831 of record PVIW01005929.1, read on the forward strand.
AAGAGAAAGGGGTAGGGGTGCATCTTAAATTCCACAGCACATTCATCTGGAAGACCCTGTTTTAAACCAGAAGAGGCTAAGTTACCTGAAAGTGTTAATAAGCACTCAAATATAATTCATTTTTAGCAACTACCCAGAGTCTCAGAAAACAAGGGACAGGTACTGCTGACCAAACACATCCATACCCTGACCATGTCTGTGCTGTAATTGATGTCTCTTGTTTAGAAGCCAGTAAGAGCTAATGGCAGAGGGGAAGCCCCCAATACACCTACAATTTGTTGAATTTGGTGGGGAAGGTATCACAAGCAGGTAATTCAACAACAGGACTTCTGGGAATAAGTATTTCACCCCCACCCCCACCCCGGTCCTGCCCATCTGGCTCAAGGACTGGATGCAAGGTGGATGCAAGGTACATTTAAGAGCTGGCCACACAGTATCATAAGCAAATCCCATGCAAAACTCCACCCACTCAGTGCCCTTTTCTCTTCTTTTTCTGTATTTCTCCCTAAGTGGTGGTAGGAAACTGGGCCATCCTCATAACAGACCCAGGATAACAGTAAGAAATCAGAAAAAGCATCTACTGAAAATATAATTTCTTTTATTACATAGGGAGCTAATAAAGGCCTAAAATAAACTCTGCTATTTTATTTGAATGGCACAGTAAATTTTATCAGTTTCATTATACCAGTGGAAAAGATTATGTTTTAGAATGACATTCTGGATAGTGTAATTCTGAAGGAGAATAATTCCATGATGGGGTAGTGTTACCTCCTGCTCAGTAATATTCCCCAGTCTAGCTCACACACAGTGGTGTCCACTCAGGGGTAGGACCCCTGGACATCTGCTCTGGAGTGGCTCAAATTTGTCTTTCTTTACCAATTTGTCTGATAAGCCAGTATTTCTCTCTGGGATCTCAGGTATATGGATGGCCATGGCAGGACTAGATGGGTATTTCTGAGTCCCAGCTCAATACTCAGCTCAGAATCACACGTCAAGAAATAAAAAACAAGGGGAAGGAAGAGAGATTGGAATCTAATTTGAAGGTTAAAAATAAAGAGATCTCAGCCCTGGCTGGTGCGGCTCAGTGGATTGAGTGAGCACTGAACTGAGAATCAGAGGACCACAGGTTCAATTCCCAGTCAGGGCAGGCCCCAAGTTGGGATGCAAGAGAAGCAACCACACATTGGTGTTTCTCTCCCTCTCCCCCTCCCTTTTCCCTGCCTAGGACTTTTTCTGGGGTGGGGGATTTTGGCGAGACTGTCATTCAAGCCATCCCACCTCCTCACCGTAAGAGTTGGCAAGTGACCCTGGCTGGCTAATCAATCTGTCCTCTTGGCTCCAAGGCTCCAATGATTGGATTGGGTGTGGGCACCTGACCGAAGAAGTGGGAGGATGACTAATAGTCACTGAGAGAAACAGGGTCCCTGTAACGACCACATTAAATTGAAGCTTCTAGAACCCACTAGGAGGAGAGTCTGGTAGAGGATGAAGCATGATAGAGGAAAAGGGAGCAGAATAATGAGGAAAATCAAAGTTTGATGACATGTTTGATCTCCTTAATCTAGCTATAATTACAAATCTTCCATCTGGATTGAATTTCAAGTTGTATTAGCCAATACCTTTCCTTTACACTGTTTTAAGTTAGGTTAGGTTTTTATCTTGTACAATAGAATTAATTACTGACAGATACATACTGTAGGGAAGTGTTCATTGAAGAATGAGGAATAAAATAATGTTTGACAGAAAAAAGAAAAGTCAAGTCAGTAATGTCCTAGGGGAGAAAGAGATGAGACCAAAGATTAAAAGGATATTATAATAGGTGATATTATTATTCATTAGCCCTCTCTTATAGAAAAGCAATTTTTTTCAGTTAAAATTTCTTTGGGGGCTTTATCTGTTCTTCTGAAATGAGGTGAAACAAAATCCTTACTGAACCCCAGGGTGGAAACCAAAGGTGTCGGCTGACCTTTGACAATTCTATACTCTTGAAATTATGCTTGGCTGGGATAACACTGTATAATACACTGCATTTGGCATGATAAAATATTCTGTCTTGGATTATCAAAAAACTTATTTACCATATTGCAAAATATAGAGATGACTAAAGTGAGAATCCCAGCCATGGGAAACAGAAAGGTCTACAGCAAATTGAAGCCTTTTATCCTAAATTATTTGTTCTTCTCATATCATTCCATTCATGTAATGTTGTTCTGGATGCAGGTAATTACCCCAGGAATTTTATCACAGAGATATTTTTGTTTAGCTTCCCTTTCTATTCTTCCTCCTATTTTGATAGTAGGCAATGATTTATTGCTGGGTGTAATGTAACCTCTCTCTTTGGCATAGCCCTGTGCTTTCTCCCTCCTGACCATACAAGATGAACTGATTCTATGTAGAAAGTCCTAACTTGAAACATACCATTCTTTGGTCTGGCTACAATTTTTAGGTCAGACAAATGTTTGTGCAAGAAATTGTCACTGATGAACACCAAAGTCACACTTTCATCTTGAATATGCATGTTGAATAGCAAAACAGGAATGAAAAATCAGAAGAGGGGGAGGCCAATACACGTCACTGCCATTATAACGCTGGATTTTGGTAGGGGGTCACTGCTCAGCATCCACTTACCTTCCTATTTGAAAGTCATTCTCCAGGTGCAAGATCTTGGTGGAAAGTAATGCTTTTCCTCCAACTACAGAAACTAGAAGTCTAAATTCTGCCTCTTTTAACATCTTGGCCTCTAGAATTTGGGCATCATGAACAGATGTATGACCTTCCTAGCAATATGAAGAATACTGCCAGCAGTCTCCCACCAATGGTAGTTGTTGTGTTTCCTCTTTCTTGGGTCCTTTGGAGACACTTGATGCCAACAATCCAGTTTTTCAAGCCTAATCTAGTGTTGCCTTGATGCCAAACTTAGTCAACTTGCCATCATGAACCCATACATGTAAACAACTTCACAAGTGTGTATGTACAAAGGGGACCCTAAAAGTCTGAAACTTATTGGTAAAAAATTATGTATTTAAATTTTAATCACCTTCAAAGTATTCTCCATTTGATGCTATACATGTATTGGAACATTTTTTTCCTACTAAAAACAGATTTTGAACTCTTAGATTTTGATGCCTTTTAAAAGTGCTTTTGCCATTTTTTGGTTTTACCTCTTTTACATCAGCAAACTTTCTTTTTGAGGACTTTCTTCATATGAGGAAACAAAAAGTTGCTTGGGGTGAGATCAGGTGAACAGGGAGGGTGGGGCATGGGGGGTTATGCCATTTTGGATTAAAACTGATAAACATTGAATGTGGTGTGCACAGGCAGGTGTGCTAGTAAATTACCCATCATGGAATGGGCAAATGTGTTGAAAGGGTCTTTAAAAAATATTAACTGAAGTTGGATGCAACCTCTCACAACAACACCAGCTGGTACACTGATACAGATGGGATCCTAGAACTCTCACCTAGTGGGGAAGCCTGTACTACAAGGGGCCCACCTTCCAGAAGATAATTCCATTTTTATGGGGGTCCCCCTTGTATGTATTCAGATAACTCCCATTTTGTTCAAAGATGGTCAGAATTCAGTTTCTGTTACTTGTAACTATGAGCACTCTAATTTATATATTTATCACTACAACACACAAACACACTCCTAAAACACAGCCCTACATATTCATGGGTCCTAGAGTAAATGGTTCCAAGAAGGATGCACCCTCTCCAAAGAGGAATATTGTGTACATTTCCCCTTGTGCACCACCCTGCAGCTCTTGTCTCCTCTTTGCTTTGTCTAGGACTATGCCCCACTTATGCCCCACATCCATGGACACCGTAGGATGGGCCCCAGGCAGGCCCTGGAAACCCACCTCTTCTTTTTGGTTTCTACCGAAAAACATCTTTATAACCCCAGACCCTGGTGTGGCCTCCTTCAGAGTGAAGGCTGGGGCTATACTCTAGGGGGTGAGATGAAGATATGACCTGGGCAGGAGAAGACAGATGAAAGAGAAAGGGTCATTTAAGGGAACACTTCCCCAAGGAAGCTTATAAAAAAAAACTGGGGGACTCTACTAGTTTCTCCCTGCTTTAAGGTCAAAGGACTACTCTCCTCTTTCCCTGCACAGAGTTTTGAATTCTGATTAATATTGCTGTAAGTGTGTTACATTCTTGGTGGCAGTGCAGCACAGTGGTATAAAGTGGGCATTTTCGAGTTACACACTGTATGGACTATGTCCCTCCTCAAATTTATATGTTGAAATATTAACCCCCAGTGTGATGGTTATTAGGAGGTGGGCCTTTAAAAAGTGATAAAGTCGAGAGGGTGGAGCCCTTGTGATGAGATCAGTGTCCCTGTTAGAGGAGAAAGGAGAGAGAACGTGCTTTTCTCTCTGCCTCTTGAGGATATGAGAACATGGCCAGCTGCAAAATAGGAAGTGGGTCCTCACCAAACACCAGGTCTGCCAGCACCTTGATTTTGGACTTCCCAAACTCCAGCACTGTGAGAAATAAATGGTTGTTTAAACTACCCACTATATGGTGTTTTGTCATTGCAGCTAGAACTAAGATGTGTAGTCTTGCGTTCAAATCTTGAGTCTGCTGTTTAACAATTGGGTGACCATAAGGAAGCTTTTTTTTTTTTTTTTTTTTTTTAATTAAAGATTTTATTTAATTATTTTTAGAAAATGGGGAAGAGAGAGAGGCAGAGAAGGAGAGAGACATCAATGTATGGTTGCCTTTCACCTGCCTCCAGCCACAGACCTGACTGGAGACCTGGTTTGCAACCTTGTTATGTGCCCTGGCTGGGGAATCGAACCTACGACCTTTGGGTTCGCAGGCCAGCGCCTTATCCACTGTGCTACCAGCCAGGGCTCCACTGTGCTACCAGCCAGGGCACTGTGCTACCAGCCAGGGCAGGAAGCTTTTTAACTTTTCTGCATATTAGGGTTTTTTTTTTTCTTTCTACTCTAAAAACAGGGGCATAATCTCATAAAGTTGTGATTATGAGATGAAATAATAATGCAAAAGGCTTCATAAGATGCCTGGCATTGAACCCAGTTCCCAGAGGTGTAGAAATAATAATTGTTTTATTTTTCTTTGTATCTGAGCACATTCACTGTGAAGACGAGGTCACATCAGTGTGTCCTTTCTAGGTTGAGGTCCAATGGTAGGAAAGCCAATGTGGCTCTGAATCTTTGTTGCTGGGACTTAAAGAACTCCGTATTTGAATGGGAACTATTGCTGCTGATTGGCTAATGCTTCTCCCCTCCTAGGAGAGCACAGGGAATCTTTCATGGACAAACAGTAAAGTTCATGCCTTTTACTCTTTCTGATAATGATCCCTATTGCCTTTTATTTAAGTGAACAATCTTTTATGGCTTCCTATGTGCTGCCATAAAATTATTCTGCTGAGCAATTTTCTTGGATTAACCAATTCAGTCTTTACAGCAACCTCATGAGGTAGGTACTATCATCTCCTTCTTAGCAGTTAACTGGTCCAAAGTCACATGGTTAGTATACAGCCGAATGGAGTTCTAATTTTTAAAAATTGTGCTAAAATACTCATATGAAATTTACCATTTAAACCACTTTTAAGTGTACAGGTTGGTACAACTATCACCACTCTCCACTTCTAGAACTTTTCCATCACCCCAAGAATTGATCCTTTTAAGCTGCATTTGTTTAACTTTAAATTTTGAAAGGAGCAATTGCATAGCAATTAAGAGTATGAATTCTTCCAGAGTTCAAGTCTCAGTTCTACCATTGATACGCTACAAGATCTGAGGGAAGTTGCTTGTGCCCAGTGCTTCAGTCCTTCATCTGTAAATGGAGAGGATGATAATTAATGGTGTCTCTCCTCTAGAGTGGTTATCAAATAAAATAACTTAATCTGCATTTAATTACTTAGAACTTGACCTGGTAAATAGTAGGCACACAATAAGCATTAGTTATCATTACTGCATCCTGATGGGGTGCTTGTAGGGATGATGGGACAGGAACTAGAGTAGAGTGTTAGGAAACATGTTAGGATGAGGAAAATGTTTTGAACTACAAAGTTTTATCCAGTTTGACTTCTTTAAGTTGGGCTTGAAATGATTCATGGCTTGCCTGCACAATGTTGGTGGAATTTCATTAGGTCACTAAAATTTCCTCTGGTGTTGAAAAATGGCATGGTCTCTCTCATCGCTAAAGAACTGGGTGGCCGCAGCAGGCCGCAAATAATGCATTGGAAGATCACTACTGACGGAGCTGGCTCCCTGGCCGATGGGGGATCTGGAATAAGCTGCAGTATACGAGCCTGTGTGGGCAATACCTTCCAACTCCTCACCTCTTCTGGACTGGGGCCGAGAATGCAAAACTCACAGCTTCCACTGCACCTCCCTCCTCCTTCCACATGTTGATAATCTTCAGAATATGTGATGAGCACACATCAAAGTTATACTCAACCCATTAATGAGAGAACCAGTGGGATGGCAAAGCTGGCTTCAGAGAGAATTTTCAAAACTGATATATAAAATATAGTGCTCTTAAAATCGTAAAGGGTGCTAGAATTATATTAAATTAGATAATTGGTCAAGTTTCTACAGAGCAATACACTCATTACCTTTGGTCTATATTCTCTCTTTTTTTAATTTAAATTTTATTTTAATTAATTAATTTAATTTTTTTAACTTTATTGTTGTTGTATTACATCCATCCCCTTTTTGCTCCCCTCTGTCCCCCTCCCCATCCACCCATTCCCCCCAAAGTCAATCCCACCTGTTGTCCATGTCCATGGTTCCTTTATATTAGGTTCTTGTCTAAGCTACTCCCCTTCTTTGCTAATTTAATTTTTAAAGATTTTATTTATTGTTTTTAGAGGAAGGGTAAGGGAAAGAAGCAGAGGAAGAGAAATATCAATGTGTGGTTGCCTTTCACCTGTCTCCAGCTATGGACCTGGCTTACAACCTGGTTATGTGCCCTGGCTGGGAATTGAACCAGCAGCCTTCGGATTCACAGGCCAGTGCCTATCCACTTGGTCTATATTATCTACTGATCAGAATGTATCTCCAGTGGGTAAAAATAATTTGGACCCTATACCTTCCCTCTAAATTAATATCTACTCTTACAGAGCTGGGACTCTAGTTAATATGTAAGTTGTACGTTGAGTGAGGAAAGTCACATTTCCTTAGGCAAGTGGTCCTAAGGTAGTCTTTTAGACAATGTCCTGGCATGATACTGAAAAGATCACAAGTATCAATATTATCTTTAGATAATATTTTTCATAACAAAAGCCAAGGTATGGATTATGAAGTAATCAGAAATCTTATTAAAAAAAAAAAAAAAAAAAGAAATCTTATTCCACAAAGCCTAGATAAGGCCTTAGCTGGTTTTCGTGCACTGTGCTCCATACAGCCACTACCAATTAACAAGGATACTGATTTGTCACCCAGCTCTCAATGATGACTGTGGCTTGGTTTTAGAAGTGCTAGGTAGCATCTCCTATGGTGGACTGAAGCTATTCCAAAGCCTCAGTCAAAACTTTTAGCTTAGCCACAAGGAAAGACATCTCCCACTGAAGGAAAGTAAGAGGTCAAACAAAGTGCGAGGTCAAAGAAAGCTCTTTTTTCCATTCTAGACAGATGTCTGCATGCTCTTCTTACATCAGGATTGCAAAAACAAGTTAGATGGCTTCAGAGCCATTTATGTCTCTTTAATGGGGGGGGGGGTTGTTTTGATTGTTTCAGGCGTAGGGAGTTGTGTGTTAAGTGGGTGAGGCGCTTGCGAGGGGATGGGAGATTTGTTCTTAGTTATGTTGGGTGCTGCTAGTGACATTATAGAGTGCATAGTCCCTTCATCCAGTACATGGAACTGTTGTAATCAAGAGAAATTGGAAGGTTAGAACCCAGGAGGAGAAGCAATGATCCTTCGTTCATTCCAAGGTATCCGTTATGTGCGGGGCTTTATTGAAGTCTATTGGAATCCATTGGAGAATCTCTCCCCTATAAGGATTGTGTGGCCTGGTGCCATGCTGCTCCATTGCAGGTCTCCTAAGTGAGCTATGCTAAGGCCTATGTGCCTCTCCCCCATAAAGGCATGTCTGTCTGCAGTAAGTAAGAAGGCTTAAGCAATGTGTCAATGTCCTCTGTTAAAATGTTATTTCTCATATTGCACAGCTTCCAAATTGTCAAAAAAACTTTCTGCTTGAAAATTCTAGTTGACATTTATATTTCTATGCAAAATTGGGGGGAAATGGCTTCCCAATGTTTCAAATAAGGTAAAAGAACACTAATTCAGTGTCATTATGAGCCTTTCATTTCTGTCCTGTGTGAAATGATCAGAGGGGATAGAACATTTTTCCTGTCAGGACAGCTGTGACTAGACAGTTAAAGAAAAGCACAAGAAGACAGAAGCTATATGCTGAGCAGGTGACACCTGGCATTGTGATTTGTATGCAGGAGAAGGAAACTGGAACATGCGATTGCTCTATGTCTTGATGTTTGGTGACTTCTGCTTCATTGTTACATAAGAGTGAAATGAATCACTGTATAGCAGACAGGAATATACCAAGCTCTCCCTCAGACTTCTGAGGGTCAGTCTCCACAAAGACATAAGGAGACAGTGTCAGCAAGAGAAAGACTGAATGTAAGAAGACAAAAAAGATACATCATGTAAGTTATACCAAGCATATGCTGGTATAGCTATCCAATGCCAGGCAAAGCAGAGTTCAAGGGAGGAAGCATTTCATATATTATATATCCTGCACACCCCAACTGGAGCCCAGATGTTTCTGCACTATGATTCCTGGCCACTCTGCCCTCTCTGATCTTCTCTGGGGTTACAAGCGCCGAGCCACCTCATGGCTGTCTACTTTGCCCACCCAGCCCACACTGCTCAAAGGAGGAGTCTTGCTTCAATCCCACACCTTAGGTTTTCTCTGTCATTTCTCACCTGCCAGCTCCTTTTCCCACTCAACAGGTTTCTGTGCCAGGCATAGTGCTAGGCACTGGGGCACCTCTGGGGACAAAACAGATGGATCCCTATTCTCCCGGGAATTGGCAGTATAATGGGGAAGACTAATATGTAGTAACTAACTAAATAAAGTTGTTTGATGTAAACATGTGATCAGTGCTGTTAAGTTTGAGTGCTCAGAGAGCTCTCTTACACCTATCCAGGGGCTTCTGATTTTAGCTGTTTTCTCAGGGCTCCAACCACTAAACCAACCACCACGGACTCTTCTGAAAAGAACCCAGTAAAGGATGAAAAACACTGTGACCAGGAGGTGTAAGAAGGCCAACAGCTCTCCCCTGAATAACTCCTTGACATGCCAGGGTGTTCAACTCACTCCAACTCTGACCTGTGCTTTTCCTAGACTCTCTAGAAGAGACTCCAATCCCCATTTCACACCTGGGGGATACATAGTTCTGCCCAGGACTGATTATAAAGTCAGCCCCAATGTAGGGGCATAGCACCCCATCTATAGGCTCTGGATCACAAGGAGGAGCTTGTCTTTTGGTCTGAGGTGACAAGCTGCAGAATCTGTTTGATCTGGTACTTGGTTTGAAGTGCCTGGCATAGGCCAGGGGTCCTAGACCTAAGAGAGATTGAGGGCACCTTTGGCCAAAGCTGATTGGATAAAGGCAACATGCAGGTCAGGGGCTGTGGATGATTTTAGTACATCATTTAGGTCGCTGAACATCGATAATGGGCCACATTGAAAATGGACTCATATCTTTAGGCTGCCTTCTTTCAGGCCTACTCAGAAAAGCCTATAAAACAAGGCTGCTTTGCCCTTGCCTTCCAGGCTTTCGATGTCCTGAATGCTGCAGAAATTCTGAATTCCAGCCAAAGCCACTGTCCCTTCCTGTCTGCCCCAGGCTAAGTTTCAGGGTGGATGCTGGTCTCTATAATACATTCCACAAATTAGAAGCAATTTTACTAATTGTCCACTAGACAGGCACAGTCACTAGGGGAATGAAGGTTGGATTTCAGGCCCCTTTATCCGCTTTAGCGGGAATGCACAACCCAGGCAACCTGAGCTTCTCTGGTCTCCAAGGACAGTTCTTGCCATCCCCTGCTTTAGAATGCATCCTGCAAAACCCGAGTTAGCTGCAGACTCAAGGGGATGAACAAGTGGCAATTGGAGAAAAAAAGGTAGTAATCCTGTTTTGATTCCACTTTCCTGCAAGGCCTTCTGCTCCAGGGACACCAGAAATGATCTGGACCCTGTTCATCAGGTGCTGAACAAACCACAAGCTGCTAGGACACCCGGAAGGCAGGGCAAGTTTGGGGTCAACCAGGAGTGCTTTCTGGGACCTCTTACCTCACAGGAGGCAGCCTGGCAAGCATTTGCAGTGGGAAAAGGCATGGAGATTGAAACGGGAGGCAAGGAGAAAATGGGTGGTGCAAGGTGCTAGAAGTGGTGGGTGAGAAGGGGTAGACAGAGCAGAAGAGCCGATGAGCATCAGGGATGGAGGCTGGCTGTAGAGCCAGCCAGAGGGATGAGGCATCTTGGCTGGATAGTATTTTACCTCTTTCAGGCTGAAATCAGGACAGTCCGGAATGCTGAAGGTGCTGTGGTTATGGAGGGTCTCTCTGAGAGGTAATATGCTGGGAACAAAGGCTGTGGAAAAATTAGACATAATCATCTCTAATAAAGATTTCATCATTTTCTTTTTCAAAACCCGCACCTGAGGACTTTATTTTCTCAATTTTTTAGATAGAGAAGGGAGAGAGAGAAACATCGATTGATTGCCTTCCGCCTATGCCCTGACAAGGGATTGAACTGCAATCTAAGTATGTGACCTGACTGGGAATCAAATGCAACCTTTTGGTTACCGGATGATGCTCCAACAAACTGAGCCACACTGCCCAGAGTGCTAATAAAAGTTTTAAACATTGAGTATTACTTTATGCACAAAACACACACATATGTACACACACACACACCTTAAGCATAAGGCTCAATGAACTTTGAGAAATGAATATCCTGTGTAGCCCACATTGGTGGGCTTAGGGATCAAGATATACTTTTTTCCATATGGATATCCAGTTGTCCCTGCATTATTTTTTGAAAAGACTTAACCTTCTCCACTGAATTGCTTGACACCTTTGTAAAAAAATTACTGACCATATATAGACTTGGGTCTATTTTTGGGATCTCTTCTCTTCCATGTGTCTGTCTATCATATGCCAATACCATATGCTTCTTGGTTATTTCTCTTTTTCTGTCTCGTATTGGATGAGTTAAATTTTTCTAACTTCCAGTTTTTAACTTGACCATATTCTATTTTAGGTCCTTTGATGGTTACTCAAAATTTTAAGATGTGCCCTCAATGTTATATTTAAAAAAATAATATCTACATAAATGTGTATGTGTAGTCTCCTCTTGAATAAGATTAGAACCTTAGCACAACTTAAATTCCCTCAAAATGCTCCCTTCCCATTTTCCATGTTATTTTTTCCTCATATTATTAAAAAAATAAGACAATTAAATTATTTACAATAGGTGAATATTTAAATTTTCTAAATAATTACATAATTTACAATCAATGCATATTTAGCTTTTCCAACCAATTTTTGCTGATTCTTGTCCTCACTAATTCTTCTCTTCTGACACAATTCTATCTTTATTTTTCTAAGTCAGTGCTTCTTTCAGGGAAGGATAATAGCTATTGATCTCTGGATTTGTGGAAAACACATTTCAATGCGGATTTCTATACTCAAATGAACTATTATCAGGTGCAATTCTTTTTTAAAATTTGAATTCAAGGTGTAGTTCTCAAAGGAATCATATATTAACAACACAATTTTTTGAAAGACTTCATTTTTTTGAGAACAGCTTTAGGTTCACAGCAAGATTGAGGGGAAAGTACAGAGATTTCCCACCTTTTGTCCCCATAGAAACACAGCCTTCCCAACTATTGACATTCCACACCACAGAAATACAGTTGTTGCAATTGATGAACCTACATTAATACATCATAATCACCCAAAGCCCATAGGTTACCCTGTGTTCACCCTTGGTTTTGTATATTCTGTGGGTGTGGACAAATGTATAATGCCATCGCTGCAGTTCATAAAGAGTATTTTCACTGTCCTAAAAATCCTGTGTTTCATCGCTTCTTCCCTCCCTCCCCACAACCCCTGGAAACCACTAATCTATTTACTCTCTCCGTAGTGTTGTCTTTTCTAGGATGTCATATAGTTGCAATCATACAGTATGCAGCCTTTTCAGATTGGCTTCTTTCACTTAGTAACATGCATATAAGTTTCTTCAATGTCTTTTCATATTTTAAAAGCTCATTTATTTTTGGTGCAGAATAATATTCCATTGTCTGAATGTAGCACAGTTTATTTATTCATTCACCTACTGAAGGACATCTTGCTTGCTTCCAAGTTTTGGCAATTGTGAATAAAGCTGCTATAAACATCCATGTGCAGATTTTTACATGGATATAAGCTTTCAACTCCTTTGAGTAAATACCAAGAAGTGTCATTGCTAGATTATAGGATAAAAGTATGTTTAATTTTGTAAGAAACTTCCAAACTGCCTTCCAGAGTAGCTGTACCATTTATGCTCCCAGGCCACACAGCTTTGATTTCCGCATGTTACTGTGGTTAAGTTCCCCTGGTGGCCTCTGGGCCATATTTCCTCTTATTTTTAGCCTTGGTTGTACGTTTTTAAACTTGGGCAGTGCATCTGTTCAGGCCTCCATCTTGAGCAATCACGTTGAGAGCAACAGTGCTACCTGGAAGGAGAAAGCAGTGCATGCATAAACCCCACAGTGGTGAAAGGCTTGAAGGGGCCTGTGATTGTCTGTCCTAAGGGAGAGGAAGAACTCAGAAGGTCAGATGCAAAGTCAGGTCCAGATCACCTGAGCCAGGGTAAGAATTTGGAGTTGAATTCTCAGTATAATGGAAAACCATAGAAACATATTATGAGAGGCGACATGATCAATTTCCAGATTTAGAAAGTAATTTGGCATTTATTGCTGGCTTTCTTATTCTCTCTACTTATCCAGCTTCTGAGAGCCCCTAATTTTACTTTCATATACATATGTCTGTTTCCATAGCCTCCAAGCATTTACATTTTGAGAATGCCTCCCACATGATATTGTAAATAAAAGTTTCTGCCATTAGTTTGAAGAAAAGAAGAAATCATGTCAAAGCAATGGCTTCTCTCTGGGTTATAAATTGCTTGACTCATAGGAAGTAAAAATGTAATTTGCATTAGATTTAGCCATATTTGTGTTAAATTAAAATACATCAAGTAATTATTCAACAAATGCATTGCAAGAAAAAGAGGGAGATGGATTAAAGAACACATAGATTTAAAGAGACTTAAAAGAAATATCAACCAGTTACAATGTAGAGACCTTATCTGGATCTCAATTTAAACAACAAACTGTAAAAATATATGACATTTATTAGGCAATTGGAAACCTTAACACTGGCTGGATATTTTCCAACATTAAGAAATTGTTAATAACTTTACATGTGATAATAGTTATTTTAAAAACCCTTATATTTTAGACATATACACTTAAATAGTTTCAGATAACATGGTATCATGTCTGGGATTCTAATAAAAATAATATAAAGTGGGGTAAGTGGTTGAAAGTATAAATCTAACAAGATAGCTATAAATAAATAATTGCTGGAGGCTGGAAAATGGGTACATGGGAATTTATGATACAACCCTATCTGCTTTTGCACGTTTTGAAAATCTTCATAATGAAAAATTTTGAAAGAAATTAAAAGCAATTAGGAATTTAAAAATATTCAGTAAAAATATCAGTTGAATCAACACAAACTTTCCAGACAAAAACGTCTGTGACCCTTCTCCTTCCCAGTAAAGAGTTCATGACTCACTAAATACATAAGTGTTAGGTTATGTCATCATATATATCTATATCACCTATATCTATATCTAATACAATTATATTTTGGTAAACTATCTGCCAAAACACTACGCACCTTTGATGAAAACACCTCAGTCAGTAAAGATCTTATGACTCCTTTAAAAGAAAAAGACTTTATGTTTTCCTCAATTTTGCTCCCCAGCTGCCATGATTCCCAGCCAGGGCACCTAACCTAACCAGGTTGCAAGCCAGATCTCCAGCCAGGTCTCCAGCCATGCTGGAGGTGAAAGGCAACCATACATTGATGCTTCTCTCCCTTTCTTCCTCCCTCCTTTCCCCTCTCTCTAAAAATAATGAATAAAATCTTTAAAAAGAAAGAATCATGGATGGATAAATAGTTAATATAATTTTGCTCCCCAGCTGCCATGTATAAAACTTGGAAATTATTCTGTTTCTGATTTAAAGATGCTGTCTGCCAGTCAGTGGGTGCTGAAGAGTGTTTTTAAGCCTTCTGTCACCTTCATTGTTAACACCCCAGGTATTTCTGCATCACCTATCAGGACAGAGGATGTCAGCCTCACTTTTAACCAATTAGGTTTCTGATTTTGGTGCTGGAGAGCCTCAAGTGCCCATGTTACATTAGCTAGGATAAATAATAGAAGCCACCTCAGACTTCTAAGTCTGGCAATTTTCATGGTAACTTTAAAAAACCCTAGATGTCAATTTCCCTAGAATCAAGGGGAAAAAGTCATACTTGTCTCTGGATTCCATCCACAAAGCTATTACAGTCTTAGGCAGGAATAAGGTAGCCACCAACCCAACATTCTGGGATGAATTGTTTTCCCCTTGAAATTTCTTTCTGGAAAGACTTGTTCTCTGGTTTGCCCCTCATTACTGATGTATCCTGGCTATTTCAGAAGAAAGGTTTTGAAGATGGAAAATGAGGCAAGGATGTCCACTCTCACCACCTGCATTTCACATTGAACTGGAAGACCTAACAGTGTAATAAGGCAAGAGAAGGAAATAAAAGACATATTAATTGGTCACAGATAAGCAAAATAGCCTACTCTCAGACAACCTCTGTCCTCCAGAACTGCAAGTGAACAAGTTTCTGTGGCTTTAGCCACCCACTCAGTCCGTCCCAGTACTTTGTTTTGGCTGTCCCCCGACCCCCTCCAGGGAATGAGTGCAGGGAGCTGAAGAGGGGGCTGGGGTGGGTGCTGGGATGTCACCCAGGATGCCTCTATTTGGTTGGAATCACGGCCCTGCTCCTCACATGGGATGGGGATGGAGCATGCCGCCTACACAAGGCCAAGGGGAAAGCCATCTGAGATGTGTGCACATTTTAAAATGATCAGGCCCTGGCTGGTGGCAGAGTGGATAAGGCTCTGGCCTGCAAGCCCAAAGGTTGCTGGTTCAATTCCAAGCCAGGGCGCATAACCAGGTTGCAAGCCAGGTCTTCAGCCAGGTCCATAGCTGGAGGCAGGTGAAAGACAACCATATACTGATGTCTCTCTCCCTACCCCTCTCTCTGGAAATAATAAATAAACTTTTAAAAATAAAGAAAGAAATAAAAAATTTTAAAAAATTATCATTTCATGTTTGGGAAAATAAGTACAAAAAGCAAACATTTTTATCAGCCAGATCTCAGGAAAGCAAAGCTCATCAAATCTTGGCTTTGGCGACACCGAGCAGATACAGAGATCCTCAACATGGTGCATGGATGCGTGGGAGCATATGTGTAATTGTTTGTCAGAAGGGGCATGGGTTGCAAAAGATAACAGGTCTGTTGGGGAAGGTGCTTATGGACACCCTCAGGGAAGAAGGAATGATGGCCTGTGACTGTTTTGCAGAACCGGTTTGTTTATAGCAAAGGTCACAAACATTAGGTCTGCACAGAGTTTAAAACATCTAGAATTATTTGTCAATATTTAAAACCAGGGGAATTGCACTTACTGGTTTAGATGTAGAATTTCTTTGGAAACTCACCTGAATCTGCACTGCCCCCTGGTGAAGCTGCACAGGAGTTGTTCCTCTCAGCTTTGCCACAGTCTTCACCATTCCCTTTGGCCTCTCCTTGGCCTGCTGTGCTGGTTAATAAGAATATGACCCAGATGAAGGGCAGCTTTTCCTGTAGTTTAGTGTCGACTTCCCTGGAAAAGCCAAACCCTTTCACCCCAGAGCCAGCTGTTCCTGCCTCCTAGTCACTCTTCTACAACTTTCAAGAGCAAACATGAATTTTGATACCCTGAGAAACCTCAGATGAAATCCTTGGCCTTTGGCTTTGCTGACTAAATTTACATATGTGCATAATCTTTGTACTTGTCCCCTACTGGGCTGTCTAGCCTCTCTATACTCTTTTTGGAAATTCAAGACTTAATATAAAAAACCAACAAGCACTACAGAATGACTTACATAATAGTGCACATCTATTTGCATTATGTGGGAAAAACAACAAACTAGCTGACATAAAAATGGTGGACAATACTAGGTGATGATAAGAATAAGGAGCAAGTGGAACTCTCACATGTTAAAGAAGGGAGTGTAAAATGGTTTACTCACTTGGGAAAAACACTATGTTTCTTAAAAATATATATTTTAAAGATTTTAAGCTTTTTTTAGAGAGAGGGGAAGGGAGGGAGACAGAGAGGGAGAGAAACATCAATGTGTGGTTGTCTTTCATACACCCCCAACTGGGGACCTGGCCCACAACCCAGGCATGTGCTCTGACTGGGAATCAAACCCATAACCCTTTGGTTTGCAGGCTGGCACTCAACCCACTGAGTTACACCAGCCAGGGCAGAAAAACACTATGTTCCTTTTCTTTCTTTCTTCCTTCCTTCCTTCCTCCCTCCCTCCCTCTTTCTTTCTTTCTTTCTTTCCCTCTTTCTTTCTTTCTTTCTTTCTTTCTTTCTTTCTTTCTTTCTTTCTTTCTTTCTTTCTTTCTTTCTTTCTTTCTTTCCTTCTTTCTTCCTTTGTTTCTTTCTTTTCTTTTTTAAAAAGATTTTATTCATTACTTTTAGAGAGAAAAGGGCAGGGAGTGAGGGAAAAAGGGAGAGAAACATCCATGGATGGTTGCCATTTTCACCTGCCTCCAGCTACAGACCTGGCTGGAGACCTGGCTTGCAACCTGGTTATGTGCCCTGACTGGGGATCGAACCATAGACCTTTGGGTTCGCAGGCCAGTGCCAATTCACTGAGCCACACCAGCCAGGGCCGGCTTATGTTTCATATAATAAGCACATACCGTAAGATCCAGCCATTGCACATTGGGTATTAATATAAGAGAAATTAAAATGTATTTTCACAAACACTTATATATAAATATTTATAACACCTTTATTTATGATAGAACAAAACTGGAGATAGCCACAGACCATCAACAGGCAAACAAATAAAATTAATTTTTGTATAGTCACAGTATGGAATGCTAATCAACAATCAAACGAATCAAACTTCCTAAACATGCAAACACACGAATAAATTTCAAAACATCATGTTGAGCAAAAGAAATTGGGGACACAAAAAAAATACATACTCTAAGATTCCATTTATATGAAATTTTAGAACAGAGAAAACAAATGCAATGTGGCAGAAACAAATTGGTGATTGCCTTAGGGGATAAGAACTGAGTAAAGAGAGGCAGGAGGGAATGTCTAGGATAGATGGAAACATTCCAAGTCTTGATTGTGGTAATGGTTACCCAGGTGAATACATTTGTCAAAATTCATCAAACTGTAGACTTTGAATGGGTGCATCTTATCACATGTAAATTATACTTCAATACTTACTAAAAACAACAATTCATTTTAACAGTTGACAGTGTCAAAAGAAAAGAGACCTATGCAGTGTGAAGATTTGGTCCCAACCTTTCAAAAGAGCTACTTTCAAAGCCTTCGACTTGAAGCGAATTTCTTCCTTGGCCCCTTTTCAGGAAAGTTCAGTAAAGAGTTTTCCATTTTTCCTCCCCCACACCTTTCTATTTTAAGAATGGAAGTATTTATTCTTCATCAAGGAAATGAAGAGAGAACTTATATTACAATTTAAAAAAAATTTTTTTATTGTTGTTGTATTACATCCATCCCCTTTTTGCTCCCCTCTGTTCCCCTCTCCACCCACCCATTCCCCCCAAAGTCAATCCCACCTGTTGTCCATGTCCATGGTTCCTTTATACTAGGTTCTTGTCTAAGCTGCTCCCCTTTCTTGCCTCTGCCTCCCCCCTCCCCCCAACCTCTTTCCCCCTGACCACTGAAGGCGTATTCACTGTATTCATATATTTGGTTCTGTTTTGCTTGTTGTTAGTTTTGTTCATTATTGTCCTGTAATGGGTGAGATCATTATATTACAATTTTTATACTGAGTTGATTTAATATGAATTCATTTTTGGAATAAGATGGTACTAATTCTACCACTTTAAGTATTAAAAGCCAGTCAGCTTCCTATGTGCATAATTACACTCACAAGAGAGCTTTTCTTAGCTTCTTCACCTCTTTGAACTCATTGGCATATATTTAGTGGCCTTGTTTTTTGTTATCTCTTTGTAGATGAGAAGTAGACTCAGAGGGTCTGCAGGTATTTCTTTCTTTGGTTCTGCTTCCAGGTATAAACATTGGAAACATCTCATCCCTGATTTGAAAATCGCTGACTACCAGTCCATGGGAACTCAGTGTGTTTTATGTTTTTAAAGATTTAATTAATTTATTTTTTAGAGGGAGGGAAACATCAGGAGAAAGTGAGGGAGAGAAATGTTGATGAGAGAGAGAAACATGGGTTGGTTGCCTCCCATACATGCCCTGACCAGGGATCGAACCTGCAACCTAGGTATGTGCCCCGACCAGCAAACATGCAAGGACCTTTGGCTTTTGGAGACAACACCCAACTGACTGAGCCACACCGGTCAAGGCTGGAGGGTGTTTGGAGCCCTCTGTCGTCACTCAGCTGTCTCTGCCTCAACATGAGCCCAGTTTCAGTCTCGCTTCCTTTTAATTAGCAAGGCTTCTGACCCAGTGGTTTCCTGCTCTTTTCTTTCTGGAGGCTCTAGGGCCTTCTGCCACGTTTGGTACAGATGATAGCAGCAATCCCAAAATTTTACATTTGGCCATTCGGATTGTAATTTCTTTCTTTCTTTTTTTAAAAAGATTTATTTATTTATTATTTTTAGAGAGAGGGGAAGAAAGAGAGACAGAAGGGGAGAGAGACACCAATGTGTGGTTGCCTTTCATCTGCCTCCAGCTACAGACTTGGCTGGAGACCTGGCTTGCAACTTGGGTATGTGCCATGGTGGGAATCGAACCAGCGACCTTTGGGTTTGCAGGCTGGCGCCTTATCCACTGTGCCACCAGACAGGGCTTGGATTGTAATTTCTAAAATCCAGATGCCAGCGTTCCCAAAATCATGAGGATATAGGCCATAATATATTGAACAAGTCTCCTAAAGTCAGCTACAACATTACTAGTCCTATGTAAGAATGGACCGACCACCAACCCAACATTCTGGGATTATTTTCCTCTTTGGATGTTTCTCTCCATCAGTATTTGCACTGTAGTTATTCTATATAGCTGATTTCTTTTGGCTAATTCAGAGAAACCTTTTTTCCCCTTCCTAACCACGTTAGCCAATTTACAGGGGATTTAAAAAGAGCTTTTTTAAACTCACTGGTAGCCAGAAAAATGCAAATGAAAGAAACACAAAGATGCCATACCTTGTACACATGGGATTGACAAATATTTTCAAATTGGTGTTTCACTTATATATTGCTGTTTAACAAACTACCCCCAAAATCTGACCGTGCTCTTAAGGTTCTTGGAGTCTCTCTTATAAGAAAAAGGGGGTCTAGGAGGCATACCCCTAAATCTTTCTGACATTTCAAAATGGGAAAATGGCTTTACAGTTGCATCCCTAACTTTGAGGATTTACCTCAAAATTACCCCGAGAACAAATTTTATTGGCAACACTTCAGATTTGATCTTTGCATTTTCTTACTTCAAGAACTTTTTTTTTTTTTTGTTTGTTTTTTTTTTTGCTTGCCATAAAGAGTACCCTTGGTCCTCAAATTTTCTCTAAATTCTGCTACAAAACTAATAGTTCTTTCTGTAGTTTGTCTTTATATCTGGTTTGTATTTCACCATAGGCAGTCAGAAGGAGCCATTTGTCACTTTTAATGTTCTTCCTGGATGTTCCCTCAGCTAGATTTACCAGATGCAGGTCCTGGAAAGAACTAGCCTTAAATGTTTTATATATTCCAGTTGACAAAAGAGAGCAGAATCAGGTACCTGGATTAAATCAGCAGGAAGAAGTATAGACCAGGCTCAAAATTCCTAGGGAAAAGACTGATATTCTGCTCCATTGCTCTTGAACCTTGAAGAACTGAAGATTTTGAGTTTCTGAATACATGTCTGCAGATAGAATTATCTTGGGAAACAATGGAGTATGCAAAAATCTTCAAGGAGTTCAATATTTTAAACAAATTCACAGAAGAGAGTCACAATAAACATTTATGTGAGGTTGAGTAAATAAGGAACAATTTTTATTCTATTCGCTATTATCTATTAAGCACTTACTTTTTACAATGTTCTGCATGAGAAAATTGGGTTGGAATGAGACAAAAACAGAGGCATAATCCTTGCTTCCAAATTGGATATTTTACAGAATCTGACCTAAATGAATATGACATATGGTTATATTCCAAGTGAGCACTCATCAAATAATTGTTTGCCCAAAATTTTAAAAAGATTTAAACAATTATTATTATTATTTAGAGAGAAGGGAAGGGAGAGAGGCAGAGAGGGAACGAAACATCAATGTATGGTTGTCTTTCACCTGCCTCCAGCTACAGACTTGTCTGGAGACCTGGCTTGCAACCTGGTTATGTGCCCTGGGAATTGAACCAGCGACCTTTGGGTTTGCAGGCTGGCACCTTATACACTGTATTACCAGCCAAGGCGCAATTTTTTTTTTTTTTTTTTATCACCATAGTTTCACATATGTAATCTTTCTCAATATGAGATCATTATTATTGAGAATACCCTACTTACAATATTAATCATTTGTATCAAAAAATGATTGTTAATGTAAATTTAACTCATATCATCTGTACAATGTCAATTTATTCAAAAGGCACCATTTAAAAATGCCAAATCAGCCCTGGCTAGTGGCACAGTGGATAGGGCACCAGCCTGCGAACCCAAAGGTCACTGGTTTGATTCCCAGCCAGGGCACATAGGCAGGTTGCAAGCTGGTTCTTTAGTCAGGTCCATGACTGGAGGCAGGTGAAGGGCAACCATACATTGATATCCCTCTTCCTCTCTGCCTCTCTTCCTTCCCCTCTCTCTGAGGATGATAGATAAGATTTTTTAAAAAATGCCAAATAGGGCCCTGGCTGGTAGCACAGTGGGTAAGGTGCCGGCCTGTGAACCCAAAGGTTGCAGGTTCGATTCCCCAGCCAGGGCACATAACAAGGTTGCAAACCAGGTCTCCAGTCAGATCTGTGGCTGGAGGCAGGTGAAATGCAGCCTTACATTGATGTCTCTCTCCCTCTCTGCCTCTCTCCCTTCCCCTCTTTCTAAAAATAATGAAATAAAATCTTTAAAAAAAAAAAAAAAAGCCAAATAGTACAATATAATTCTAAAAGATTCTGTTTGGAAAAAATTAGGTTCTTCTGGGGCTAGGCTATTTTTGATCTGTTTCTCAATTCTATTCTTTTTTTTTTTTTTTAAGATTTTATTTATTATTTCCAGACAGAGGGGAAGGGAGAGAAGGAGAAAGACATCATTGTATGGTCGCTTTTCACCTGCCTCTAGCCACAGACCTGGCTGGAGACCTGGCTTGCAACCTGGTTATGTGCCCTGGCTGGGGAATCGAACCAGCGACCTTTGGGTTCGCAGGTCGGCGCCTTATCCACTGTGCTACCAGCCAGGGCCTTTTGCTTTTTTCTACAGTGTGACATAAGAGAAAAAGCATGAGATCTGAGGTCAGTAAATCTTGGTTAAATTCCCTGCTCTATCACTTAACAGCTGTGTGACATTAGGTGAGTTACTGAACATCTCTGTGCTTCAGTTTCTTCATGGGTAAAATAGAGATAATGCTTTTCACCCTCAGCCCTTAAATTCAATACCTGGCCAAGTCAAATGAATGATGTCATAAATCTTCCTGGTACATTGCTGACATTTAACGACAGATTTCCTTTGCACAGCTGTCACAGAACAACTGCTTCCATCTTGCTGTATTTTCCTCCAGGTAACATTTTCGTTCCACCATTATTAGCTCCCTTCTTGAGGAGGTACCTGATACACTCTCTGATGATCAAGTGTGAGTTTGTGTTATACACTCCTGACCTCACCAGGGTTTTCAGTTACTGTGAACTCCAGAACCTGGTCTATGGTTTGAACTGCAGACTTGATCCTATGTTATTATACTTTTTCAACTGTGGTCATCCCCTTGGGGTTAAATGAGAATCCAAGATGAGAACAAAGAAGTGTCAGGTGCAAGGATAGAATCCATTTGACACAGGTATTATATGTGGGGAAGGGACTCAGGGACAATGATCAGGGCAGAGGTCAGTGAAGGGAGTGTGGGTGTGAAAGCCCACTGTGAGTGGGAGAGGGGGGAGGGAAGTCACTGGAGATCACAGCCTGTCAATATTTGTCCAATTGCCATCTTCATTATCTGAATGGCCTTGTTTGATCCTGATGCAATTTTGCAACAACATAGTGTTACCTCTGCTAGTCACAAGAAGGCAAGATTTCCTCACATCCAGGGTTGATGGAAGAGGTATTAGCAAGAGAGAGATACCATCCAGATTAAATATGCCTTACGGAAAACAGTGTGACTGTACAAACAAGTCCAGGGACTTCTGCTTTACAGTTAATACCTGAAATCCAGGGCATCTTTTTTCCTTTGGGCAAAGGAAAATATACCACACAGAAAACAAGTGAAGTATGTTAAAAGTTGACTCTAGGATATAAAATTGAGCTGTTGGTTTGGAAAGTGGTATCCTGTCTGTACAAATGATTTCTTAGTCCAAACAGAGCTAAGCAGAGTACATTTATGGACTAATGATTTCATAATGATTGAAATTGACATTAAAACTTACTGTGCAATGAAAAGCTTATAAGAACTTACAGAGCCACCAAATAATGTTAACAAACCACTCAGGTAAGGATATTCCTACAGGAAGAAGACATGTCAGACCACAGACTCTCTTTAAGAAGTTCTAACACATCTTGGACTCCAATGATAGGGCACCTGTGTGTTCTCTGAGGCCAGGACTGGGAAAATGTGTTTCAGCAGGCAACTGGGGGAACTGATATCTTCATAAAAGACACTGAAAAGTGGTTTTCTAAGGTTTCTTCCTTCCTTCCATTCTTTTAAATTTATTTATTTTTACAGAGAGGGGAAGGGAGGGAAAAAGAGAAATAGAGTTGCTTCTCACATGCACCCCAACTGGGGAAGAGGTCTGTGACACACACAATGTACCTTGACTGGGAATTAAACTGGTGACCTTTCTCTTTGTGGGGACAACATTCGCTCCACCAATTGGTCAGGGCTCTAGGGATTTTCTTTCTCTCTCTCTCTCTTTCTTTCTTTCTTTCTTTCAAGATTTTATGTATTTTTCAGAGAGAGGGGAAGAGAGGAGGGCAGAGAGGGAGAGAGACATCAATGTATGGTTGCTTTTCACCTGCCTCCAGCTACAGAGCTGGCTGGAGACCTGGCTTGCAACCTGGTTATATTGGCCTGGCTGGGAACCGAACCAGTGACCTTTGGGTTCGCAGGCCAGCACCTTATCCACTGTGCCACCAGCCAGGGCCTTTTTTTTTTTTTTTAAAGATTTTATTTATTTTTAGAGAGAGGGGAAGAGAGAGAAGCAGAGACGGAGAGAGACATCAATGTATGGTTGCCTTTCACCTGCCTCCAGCTACGGACCTGGCTGGAGACCTGGCTTGCAACCTGGTTATGTGCCCTGGCTGGGGTATCAAACCAGCAACCTTTGGATTTGCAGGCTGGTGCCTTATTCACTGTGCCATCAGCCAGGGCTTTCTAGGGATTTTCTTGAAACTACTTATTATCATGACATCTTCTCTCCCTCCCCAAATACCCACCCTGATTAAAGTTCACCAACCAACATTAATGTCAGTGAATCTATGAGTGAAATGATGATTATCTGTTAAATTAAATTCTCTATCCATTAGCCAGTGGTATTCAGTTTTCCTCCCCAAGATCTGGAATAGCAAGTTTTCAATTTCCTGATTTGGTGGCCTTGTTTCTGTGACACTAACTGCTAAAGTGTCTGCCTTCAGCATAGGCAGCTCTGCAGATGGCTGGTGCCACAAACATTGCTCATCCCACTGGTGGCATATTCTGAAATTGAGTGCCTATTTCCAAAGTCATGATCAAACAGCTGTATTTTATAGTATGATTAGAAATAAACTTAAACACTGAGAGACTGAATATACAAACAATGGCCAGACTATCTATAAAAGTAGAACTTTGACCTATAACCTGCAGCAAGCTGCCCAAGAAACCAACCCATTCATCTCCACTGGGCTCAGGGAGTCAGCCTTGTAGAGAGCCAGATGTTATCACCAGTGACAATCTGGGAAGCTAACCAATAACTTTGACAACAATAGGCCCCAAAAGATAAGGGTTTATTAATAACTGATAGCTTCTCTAATTTTTGTCCCCACTTCCATCTCAGGACCACCAAAGTCAAATATGCATCTCTAATCAATCACATAGTACACCCTGCTTCTAGGTAGCCACCTACGGCTCTGCCATGCCAACAGCCTCTAATCAAAGCATGCCTGAAGCCTGCCTTCCTTCCTTCCTTCCCTTTCTTTCTTTCCTTCCTTCCTTCCTTCTTTCCCTCTTTCCTTCCTTCCTTTCATTTTTCCTTTCCTTCCTTCCTTCTTTTCCTTTTTCTCTGTCCTTCCTTCCTTTCCTTTCTTTCTCCTTCTTTCCTTCCTTCCCTCCTTTCTCTTTCTTTAACAATAAGGCTTTCCCATTTTTCTGCCTTCAATTCTGCCAAAACACAAATGATGGTGGGTGACTCCCCTGCTATATGGAATGTACTGAATAGTCTTTCTCTCATTTGGTTGTGGCTTAAATGTATTTTTTCAAAGATTAAATTAATTTTAAAAACTTTCCTTATTTATTGTTAGAGCTAGGGGAAGAGAGGGAGAGAGGGAAACATTAACGTGTGAGCAATACGTTGACTCTTGCATGCCTCCAATTGGTTGTCAGCCTGTAACCCAGGCATATGCCCTGACTGGGAATCAAACTGGTGACCTTTCACATTACAGGCTGGCATTCCACCCACTTAACCACACCAGCCAGGGCAGCACTGTGGTTTAAGTAGACTTTGTAAGTAGTCTTCAAATCACTTAACTATCATTAATTCATTTATTCATTCACTCACTGAAGAAATATTTACTGAGAGTTTTAATATAGGCCACATTCCTTGCTAGGCACAGGGGAAAATGTGAAAAAGGTACAGTCCTTACCTCAAAGGGTAGGAGCCTGACAACTAAGGAGATGAATGTGAATGATGCAGCCACAGAGAGTCAGTGGGTATTACTGTCCCGGGGCAGTGGTTTCCAAAATGAGATATATTAATTACCGGTTAACATAGCTTCCAAGAAGCTGTAAATGGTTGAACGTTTTTACTTTAATAACTGTGTACTTGCATGCAGTTTAGAAAAAGAAGTCCATGAGTTCACAGGTATGCTGGGATGAGTCTGTATCAGTCAAAATCTAGTCAGGAGATAAAAGCCTCCCTTATTTCAACAGAGGAAATTCAATATCAAGAATTGTTAATGGAGTATTAAAGAACTAAAAATGTAAAAAGAACATTTAAGGCATCCTGCAGGAAGCTATTGCTCTTAGGGGAAGAAGAGCTGATACTGTTCCGTTTTAGGAGTCTGAACCTCAGAGCTAAAACTCGAGAGACCAGTGTCTGAGCCGAATTGAAGAGGGGGTCCTATGAGCCAGGGTACCGGGCAGACACTTGAGGAAGGAGCACGAAGTGGTTGGTAACAGTGACTTGCTGAACTACCAGCCTCAGCTGGTGTTTTGGGGTGACAAAGGAGCAGGAAGCAAAGGGAGAAGCAGACAGAAAGGGCCAAGCTTCTCCCTCCTTCCCTGGCCTTGCCATCTCCTGGTCCTCCACCGGCCCATCCCAACAGGAGGCGGCTGACAAAGGAGAAACAGGGTTTGTCGGGTCCCAGCCCAGCACCAACAGCTGTACAGAGGGTGAGTTTCTGGCTGCAGGAGGGCTAAATAACCTAAGAGGTTTGATGTTTTGCCAAAAAATTCTCCCTATGATGCATGAGCAGACACGTTGCTGTGAAGTTGCTAATCACCAGTTGCCCTACATAGCTGTGGCCTTGTAAATCATCCAAGTAGTTTCCATGGAGGAATGTTCAAGCTTAATGCAAAATCGGATGCGGATTTGTTGCTCACTCTCTCATTTTGAATGCAACGGCCACACAGTACACATGCTCATTCAATGGTATCTACCACCCCCACCGACTAGCACAGTGAAGTCACCATTGTTCATGCATGTTCATTCTAGTCCACTCTCCTTGGCTGTCAGTTACATCAATGTTGCACAAACCATTCTTATGTTAACAATGGATGGATCTTTTCTGGACAGACCTCATATTCTGATGACAATGAGAGCAACCGCCCCCATTAAATAGTCACTGATTCAAGCATAAATTACATTTTTAAGATGCAGTTTTGTACCCCACCTACGGCCATAATTTGAATCTTAAACAGACCATTCCACCATTCTACTATAGTTGTTGCTTCTGCGTCTAGGGCATGAATTCAGAGGCACAAGCCCATTGCCACACTTCTTTTAGTGTGAAATGGGTTTATCTATCAAAAGTAATGCTATGCAAAATGAGGGCGAAGAACACATTCCCTAAATTAATGGACTGTGGTGCTCGGAGAGCATTGGCAAGAACTTCCAACTTCTGCCCCAGGAGGCAGAGTTGGAAGGTGCGTTATCTT
The DNA here is from genome assembly GCA_004026585.1 of Noctilio leporinus. Taxonomy (NCBI): domain Eukaryota; kingdom Metazoa; phylum Chordata; class Mammalia; order Chiroptera; family Noctilionidae; genus Noctilio; species Noctilio leporinus. The sequence goes on from PVIW01005929.1 coordinate 66,673, forward strand.
ATTTACCTTCACAATGAGGAGCCAGATCAAGTTAAAATGTATGACTTTTTTCATAATTTACCTGAAAGTTGAGGTCACAGAGCAATCAAAATTTAAGGAGATTCAGAGCCTTGGCTGGGTAGCTCAGTTTGTGGGAGCCTCCTTCTGGACAGTGAAAGGTGGTAGGTAGGTTTGATTCCCGATTGGGGCACATACCTAGGTTTCCGGTTTGGTCACTGGTTGGGGCCCCAGTCAGAATGCGTATGAGAGGCAGCCAACTGATGTTTCTCTTTCTCTACCTTCTCTAAAAAAATAAATCACACACACTAAATTCCATGGGCTACTATACTTATTATTTAGAATAAGTAAGACTACAAGATGGTCTGGTTGGTGGTGAATTCTACTGAGTTATACTATAGAAATTGATGCTTGGTTTCGACCCATAGGAGGCAGTTTTTTATGGTTCAATATAATACACAACCGTATTCTAAGTAAGTGCCTGGTTTTTCAAAATTCCAATACTCAATTAGACTATTACTAAAATATAAGAGACCAGAAAAAGTATATGAGAACAGATGTTAATTATAAAAGTGATTTTTTTAATTAAAGGCTTTAACAACAAAAACACAATTCCGCAAATTGACAATGACTTGATAACATGCAAATACTCAAGTCTTGAAGGCCTGAGAAGCATGTTTGTTCTTGGTAAATTTACATATAAGTTCTCATGACATTTGATTCTAAAATTTATGAATTGGCTTGATATTTTTAGTAATTTAAAGTAAAATGTAAACATAAGGACAATTTAAACCCTGGAATTAATTTATGAGTCAATTTAAGGTGACTAGAGAGACATGTTAAAAAAAATCTGGGTCAAAAACTTTTAGGAAGTAACCATGTACCTTCCTAAAAACACTAATTGCTAAAAACCCACTATTGAGGAAAACATTTAAGCAAAGGATGTATAACATCCATCATACATCTGTTGCAAGAACAGCATGTTTCCAAAATTATATATTTCTTTACAAATAAACATTATAATATTATTAACTATAGAGAAACCACTGGAATGAGTTTCAAAATATGTTAACTCTCATAAAACATTCCTGAGCTATATTTTAAGGCATCCATTTTAATCTTGGGGCTTTAAGAACATCTTCTTTGTTTTCACTGGTTTTATATCTCCATTTTCATCTTCTTCATAATTAGCACGGTCTCTTTTTTTGACAAACTTCTTTCCAATTGTCCCCACCAAAGTCTCATATCTGTTAAGATGATAAACAGCACAAGTTTAACTTCAAGTAAAAAGGTAAGACTCAAGTCTTGTCACGAATGCAACAAAGAATAAGAATAACAACTACGATTAAAATAAGCCATCTGAGTTAATAATTTATGAACTTCTCTAAAAATGATTAATAAATTCTTCCCTTTTTTTTTTGTATTGTTCTACGTAACTGAAATGTATGTTTAAAAAATGTATTAGAAGCAGCATGAAAAGTGGGCCCTTAACTGCCAGCCCCAGACAGGTCTGAATCCACCCCAGGTCATGTTAGAGAAGGCAGAAGCAGTCATCTTCCTGCCGGGATAAACCATGGTGTTAAGAGGAGCACACATGTGAGAGCCACTGAATGCTGGACCCAGATTACAAAACTGTTCCAAGGTAATGGTTACCTTCTAGCCATTTCTTCATCAGACACATCAAGCTCCACTGCTTCATCTTCAACTTCTTCTGCTTTATTCTTAGAATTCATCTGGATCATTAATTTCTGAAAAACACACCAACATTGGCTATCAGGGCTGAAAAAGGATCATGAAAGCAATTAGTGTCAAATGTATTTGAAGGTAGAGGTCAGAATCTACAGGAGTAGCAAAAATTTATTCAGGAATTCTTTGTAGTACTCTATTCCACATGTGTTAACACAAGTCAACTCTGAATCAAAAACATAAGACAAGGTCCCACTAGATTAGACTTATTAATGGGTTAAAATTGTATTTCAGATAGTAAATCTTATTAGTTACTTACATCTAAAGCAGATACACTGTGACAGCCACATGGGGTGATTGAAAATTGGGAATGGTATCTTGGCTGCAGAGGTCTCCACTGAAGAGTAAAGGGTCCCAGCCTCACACCAAGTCCCTGATCCCAGGGTTCCAGTGCCAGAAATAAAAGTTCCCTTAACTTCTGGCTATAAAAACCAGTAGGGATTGAGGCAGAGCTGGATGAAGGACTGCTAGAGTTCCAGGCATTCCTTTCAATGGGCCTGTGTACATACTTACTTGAACTCACTCACTCTGAGCTCCAGCTATGGGACAGTAGCTCAAAAGTTTCCAGGGACATGTGGGGACGACCAAATGGTATCAGGATGAAGGCTGTAAGGGCAACTTTCTCCCAGAGAGAAGTGCTGGCAGAGGCCATTGTTCCTTTGCTGAAACTTCCTGCACAATAGCGCCCACCCAAGCTGTTTCCAGTAGCTCTTCCATACAAATGGCCTTTCCTGGCCCATGGATGTGGAGTTTCCTAAAATCTCTCAAACAAGCAGCACCTGGCCTCAGCATGCCCTGTACCTCTCGCTAAGTGGCCCTAGACCTGGCACTAGTAGCAGGCAGCCCTGGTTCACAGCATGGCCTCTCTCAGGCTCCCCTAAGCCCAGGACAAAGAGCAGCACCTGCAGATGGCCCTGTAGCTCATGCTATGGCCTCAGACAGGGCAGAGGAAGCTGCTTGGACCTTCTAGGAGGCTTCAGAGCCAGCAAACCCAGCAGACACTTTCAGACCATGACAAATTACAACCCAACTGCCTTCATGACCAACACACTCAGGAGGCAGACTCAGTGGGCACCTGCTGAAGTAAATTCTGCTTTGTGAAGCAAACTGCTGCAGAGCAGATCATCCATGGGGATCTTGGCCAGTCCTTCAAACTGACCTGAAGTGGAAGTAAATCCCTCCCATTTGACATGCCAATAGTAATCAAGGCTCAGCTACAACAGGAAGGCGCACAGAGCCCACATGGGGGGCACAGCTGGAAAGCCCACCCAGAGAAACTAAGGATAATGCCCCACTGGACCCTACAAGACACCCACTACGTAAGGACATTTTACCAAGACTAGGAGATGTAGCAGCTCTACCTAATATATAAAAACAAATACAGGGAAGTAGCCAAAAAGAGGGGACAAATAAACACATCCCAAATGAAAAGAACATGACAAAACTCCAGGAAAAGAAAACAAAATGAAGGCCCTGGCTGGTAGCACAGTGGATAGGGTGCCGGCCTGCAAACCCAAAGGTTGCAGGTTCGATTCCCCAGCCAGGGCACACAACCAGGTTGCAAACCAGGTCTCCAGTCAGGTCTGCGGCTGGAGGCAGGTGAAAAGCAACCACACGTTGATGTCTCTCTCCCTCTCTGCCTCCCTCTCTTCCCCTCTTTCTAAGAATAACACATAAAATCTTAAAAAAACAAAACAAACAAACAAAAAAAAAATGATGTCAAGCAATCTACCAGATGTAGAGATCAAAACATTGGTTATAAGATCAATGAATTTAAGGGAAGAGTAGATGAACTTAGTGAGAACTTCAACAAAGAGATAGGCAACAAAAATGGAGAAAGAAAATATAAAAAAGGGGGAGGGGGACAGAGGGGAGCAAAAAGGGGATGGATGTAATACCAACAACAATAAAATTAAAAAAAAAAAGAAAACATAAAAAAGAACCAGCCAAGAATGAAGGATACAATAACTGAAATGAAGAATACATTACAGGGAATCAGGAGCTACAGTCAAGCAGATGAAACAGATGATCGAAACAGATGATCAAATCGGCTATTTGGAAGATAAGGAAGCAGAAAACACCCAATCAGAATAGCAGAAAGAAAAAAGAATCCAAAAAAACAGGAGGACAGTATAAGGAGCCTCTGGGACAACTTCAAGCATACCACCATTTCTATCACTGGGGTGCGAGAAGAGAAACAGCAAGGAACTGCAAACATATTTGAAAAAAGTATGAGAAAACTTCACTAATCTGGTGAAGGAAATAGTCATTAATAGTCAGGAAGCACATAGTCCCATATAAGAAACCAAAGAGGCCCACACTGAGACACATCATAATTAAAATGCTAGAGGTTAAAGACAAAGAGGGAATCTTAACAGGAACAAGGGAAAAATAGTGATCTACAAGGGAGCTGCCATAAGAGTGTCAGCTGATTTCTCAACAGACACTTAGGCCATAAGGAATTGGCATAAAATATTGAAAGTGGTGAAAATCAAGGACCTACAAACAAGATTACTCTACCCAACAAAGTTGTCATTTAGAATCAAAGGACAGTCCTGGCTGGTGTGGCTCAGTGGACTGAGTGCTGGCCAGGTCCCTGGTTGGGGGCATGTAAGATAAACCAATCCATGTTATCTCTCACACATTGCTGTTTCTCTTTCTCTCTTTTCCCCTCTCTTCCCCTCTCTCTAAAAGTAAGTAAATAAAATCTTTAAAAAAATCAAAAAAAAAAAAAAAAAAAAAAAAAAAAAAAAAAAAAAAAAAAAAAAAAAAAAAAAAAAAAAAAAAAAAAAAAAAAAAAAAAAAAAAAAAAAAAAAAAAAAAAAATCAAACGATAGATAAAAAGCTTCCCAGACAGAAAAAAAGCTAAAGGAGTTTAATACCACCAAACCAGTATTACAAAAAATGTTAAAGGGATTTCTTTAAGAAGAAAAAAAATATATAAATAACATGGCAATAAATACATACCTATCAATAATTATGTTAAATGCAAATGGATTAAAAGCTTCAATCAAAAGACATGGTGGCTGAATGGATACAAAAGTAAGACCCTTACATAGGTTGTCTATGAGAGATTCACCTCAGATCAAAAGACACAGAAACTAAAAGAAATGGAAAAAGACAGTTCATAAAAATGGAAAAAAAAAAACAAACAAATAAAGTTGGGATAGCAATGCTTATCCCAGACAAAAGAGACTTTAAAACAAAGGCTATAACAAGAGACAATGAAGGACTAAGCAATTCCACTTCTGAGTATTTATTTGAAGGAATCTAAAACACTAAATTAAAAAGATATGTGTTTATTTTCATGTTTATTTCAGCATTTTTTATAATCAATAGCCAATATGCAGAAGCAACCTAAGTTTCCATCAATAAATGAATGGATAAAGAAATGCTGCATATATATGATGGAATATGAGTGAACCATAAAAAAAAATCTTGCCATCTGCAAAGACATGGATGGATCCAGAGGGTATTGTGCTGACTGAAATAGGTCTGACAGAGAAAGACAAACACCAGATAATTTCACTTATATGTGGAATCTAAAAAACAAAATAAACAAGCAGAACAGAAAGAGACTCATAAATACAAAAATCATTTTGATGATTGCCAGATGGGAAGGGAATTGGGTGAAAAAGGTAAAGAGATTAAGAAGTACAAATTGGTTGTTACAGAATAGTCATGGGGATGTAAAACACAGTATAGGGAATATAGTCAAGATTATCATAATAACTATATTGTCAAGTAGGTACTATATTTATAGAGGTGATCACTTCATAGTTATATAAATATATAATCACTGGGCTGTACAGTTGAAACTAATACACTACTGTACATCAATTACAATTGAAAATAAAAAAATTATTTAAAAAATTATTAAAAAAACAAGGCAGACATACTGCTAACGCATTCTAGTGAGCAGGGAAAAGAAAAAGTAAACTTTCAGATTTCTTCTGAACTTCTCATCTTTGAGTCAAATGGAAGAAATATTAGGGTCAAGAGTAATTTTAAACACTTTTTTTGATGGTGGTTGTGGGGGCAGTGAATTGCTGGAGGGAGAAGCTGGAAAGCTGACCCTGGCAAAATGTGGATCTGCCTCACTGCCAAACACGATGGTGGATAGTGCATCCAGTATGATGTCCAGATGTCACGGGTCTCCCTCTTTTTTTCTTCTTTTTTCTCCCATCAACCTTTTGATAGCTACCCTCTGATAGATTTTTGCTGTACAATATGTTCTTTATTGCAAAGGTGGAACAAGGAAGGGAAAAGCAGGAGAGAAACCAGTCTCAATTAGCTTTTCCAACATTTAAAGGGCTGAAGATAAAATGATTTGGGGAATACAGTTGTGTGAGGGTATATACTTGGGTTCCTTGTAGTTTCCATGCCTCAAGAGGGCTGATGCACCAAAGACACATATTATACATTTATTGACAAACTCTATGTTAGGTATCACTAGAATCACATACAATATTATACATGTGTTCTAAGCACATCTTGCTTATTTTAAACTAAGTGCTCTCAAGTTGGTATCATTCTTGTCATATCCAAGTACATCAAACTTTTCTCACACTTTATGACAGCTCATATCTGCAAGCAAAACAATTCAAAACTCTTCCCCAGAGAGAACGTATTCAATGGTACAAAGGCCTGTAATTAAAGCCAGTTCCCAGAGACCTCTCACATCAAATTCTGAGGGCCAAAACAACTCCTTTTCCACATAGGAGACACACTTTGGAGTGCCTGTCTACTCACGGCCTCAGTTTCTGGGTATCACACACTCTGTTTTTTCTCCTTCTTTGCTCCATTGCATTTTTTTTTTTTCCCCCTCTTAAAGATTTTATTTTTCATAGAGAGGGGAAGGGAGAGAGGCAGAGAGGGAGAGAGATATCAACGTATGGTTGCCTTTCACCTGCCTCCAGCTACAGGGCTGCCTGGAGACCTGGTTTGCAACCTGTTTATGTGCCCTGGCTGGGAATCGAACCAGTGACCTTTGGGTTCGCAGGCTGGTGCCTTATTCAATGTGCCACCAGCCAGGGACTCATTGCATTCTTTTATTTCCCAATCTTAAGCTTTAAGCAGGCCAAAAGCAAGGAAAGCATATATTGAAAACAAACACTTTAAGTCTTGATTTTGCATAAAGTACATTTATCATAGCCTTTCAAAAAAAGGGGGTAGGAGCCCTGGCTGGTGGCACAGTGAATAGGCGCCAGGCTGCAAACCCAGCCAGGGCACATACCCAGGTTGCAAGCCAGGTCTCCAGTCAGGTCTGTGGCTGGAGAAAGGTGAAGGGCAACCATTCACTGATGCTTCTCTCCTCTCTCCTTCTCTGCTTCTCTCCCTTCCCCTCTTTCTAAAAATAATAAATAAAATCTTAAAAAAAAAAAACAAAAAAAAACTGGGGGGGAGTCAGGAGAAAACTAATAATTTTAAAATAAACTCTGTCAATTAACTTGGTGAGCTGTGGTTGTCTACAAGTGTCCTTAGAGGAAGTGGTTTTCAACCAGGAAGAGTGCTTACTAGGGCACCTTTGGCAATGTCTGGAGACATTTTTGGTTGTCACAAATGGGGTGTGTATGTGTGTGCACAAATGAAATGTGCCCCCCACCGCCACACACTATTGGTATCTAAGGCATAGAGGATATAGACTAGGGATGCTGCTAAACAGCATACAATGAGCAAGACAGCACTCACCATAAAAAATGATCTAGTGCCATATGCCAATAGTGCCAGGGCTGCCCTGGCTAGGTGACTGTGGTAGCTGGAGCATCGGTCTTGCGCACTAAGATTGTGGGTTCGATTCCCAGTCAGGGCATATACCTAGGTTGTAGGTTTGAGCTCTGGTTGGGGCACATATGGGCAGCAACTAATAGATGTTTCTCTCACATTGATGTTTCTTTCTCTGTTTCTCACTCTCTAAAACCAATTTTAAAAAACACATCCTTAGGAGGGATTAAAAAATAATAATAAAAAATAGTGTCAGGGCTGAGAAACCCTGGCTTCAAGTGTTTGTTATAAACTAAAGCTTTATATTGTAGACCTCCATTTGGTTGAATACCTGACAGGATAGCTTTTAATACACAACCAGAGTTCTAACATTTGTTAAGTGAAGGCCTGTGATTCTTTATAAACCAGACGCAGGAAAATTTAAATGAACAGTACAGTTATAAGGTAAATATTTACTTTTTAAATAAATTTCCCAAAGAATTGTTTTAAAACTCAATTACAAGTTATATCAAAACCTGTCCATGAGTCAAATTACTCAATTTTTAAGTAAACGTTTTTCCTTTAGAAAAGATACATTTATAGAAGTCAGAAAATAATTTTTTATAATAGCATCATACGAATAAAATCCTGCCATTCCTCTAAAGGACCTGACCTAAAATTCTGAAACTTAACAGTGGCACTGTCAGGGACTGACTGCTATATTAAATTATATACTCAATCTACCATAAAACTAGACTGCAACACCTGCAATTTCTTTAAATAGCTACAGTAATATTTCAAGACTTGTTATTCTTCATATAATGAGGAGAAATGGTACCTGGTGGGGAAAACCCAAATCCAATTATTAGCAGAAAGAATTCAATTGGAAAAATTTAAAATTTGAAGCAATTACATTTAATACCTCAACCTCAGGATTAAATCCTCTGAATGACATTCTTCCATAGAGGAGATCTTCACATAACAAGAAACTCTGCTCTTCTATTATAAAACTCCTAAAGGAGAAAATAAACCTGTATTAATAGTATTTCTACCTAAAACACAGCAAATACAAGTCAAGATTTCAAATAAAAAAATCGATCTTACAGTTCTCAGTAGAATTATCTAAAAATATAGTAAGATTTTTAACCTAGGGTTAAAAATGAAAACTGACTAATTTGTCCAGCAAACCCATTAGGAGATAAGAGCTGCAGGGTGGAGGCACGGTTTCTTCTAAACACTGTTTAATTTACACAAATGCACTACGTAAAGACCTAATTTATAATAATCTTGAATTTTCCAAATTTGAAGTAAAATAGCCTTGATGATCACCCCCCCCCACCCCCCGTTTTATTACATAGAAATCAGGGTCCTGGATGACTTTATAGAACTTATTAGTGGGCTTAGCTGTAAATAATGACTGCTCATGGGTGACTTAAGTTGAGAAGGAATTTACTGTAAGGGTGCTGGGTATCTCACACTATCACTGGGAAAACTGGATGACCAGAACTAGAAAACAGGCAGAAAGAATGGTGGATGGCTGATCAACCCCAAATCAAAATCACGCTACAAAATTACCCTAGTAAAGATGACACTGCTGCTGGTGACAGGGCTGAACACTGGGCACCACAGAGGGTACCGGGCATGCCACTGTTGACCTAGAAACAGGATGTTTTCCGTGTCTAAAAAGGATTCTCCTGAGCCACCAGTTCATGGCCCCAATCCAGGTGAGCACATCTGGTTATAGTTCCGCTATTAATCATACAGCATGCTGGGAAAGCAAATACCTGGCCTTGACAACTTCTTTGGTGAAAAGTCAGCCCTGTTTCTTGTCCAAATTCACTCATTAATTTACTCAGCAAACACTTATTAAACCAAATTGTGTGTCAGATACTTCTAGAAGCTGGGGAGACAGCCATGAAGAAGAGAGCCTCTTCGCTCATGGAGGTTACATTCTATAGTGGTGCCAGACAATAAAAAGATTTATACAATGGATAAAAAGGAAGCAAGTTATTCTACTTCTGGACAGAAGGGAGTAACTTGTATCTAACTAGCTCTCCTATCGCAGCCAACCATAAAATGGGACAAAATAGTAAACAATAAGTAAGTCAGAGCAGAGGGATGTGAAGCTTGAGAAGTAAACCAAATGAAATGAGATCCGTGAATGCCTACCTTCTGCCTGGAGGCAATTTGTAGACTGTGGGAGAGGAAGCAAAAGTTCAAAGAGCATCCAGTCTCACTGAACTGAAGAGACAAACTGAAGTTTGGGTTCCAGAGGTGGCTGAACTATTAAAATACATGGGTCAAGATACCAGGTACATGGGCCCTGGCTGGTGGCACAGTGGATAAGGCGTTGGCCTTTGAACCCAAAGGTCGCTGGTTCGATTCCCAGCCAGGGCAACATAACCAGGTTGCAAGCCAAGTCTCCAGCCAGATCTGTAGCAGGAGGCAGGAGACAGGCAACCATACATTGATGTTTCTTTCCCTCTGTGCCTCCCTCCCTTCCCCTCTCTCTGAAAAATAATTAAAATCTTTAAAAAAAAAAGTGCCTGGTACACAAGGGAGATCCACAGAGGAATTCAGGGCCTGCATATTGGGTCCCCTTGAGTCTTTGGCTGAATACTAACTAGGCTATATGCATGTGTAGGGTGAGGCCACAGAATCAAGAAAAAAATAATGATTTCCAGGAGAACAATTAATTGCTGCATTAGTTTCCTAGGGCTGCTATTAACAAATTAATTGGTAGGTTAAAGCAAGAGAAATTTATGCTCTTATCATCTTAGAAGTCTGAAATCAATTTCACCAGATCAAAATTAAGGAGTCAGTAGGGCTGCCCTTCTTTGACAGCAAAGGAGAGAACTCATTCCTTGCCTCTCCAGCTTCTGTTGGCAGCTGGCTTGTGATTACATCCCTCCAGTCTGCCTCCACAGTCACAATGCCATCTCCTCAGTGTTCATGACCTCTCTCTCTGCCTGTATGTATGTATGTGTGTGTGTGTGTGTGTGTGTGGTGTTCAATTACTCAAAGACTATACTTAAGACTGCCATAACACAGCAAACCATACAGGTGTCAGCTCTTCTGAAATATCTAGGGGCATTTTGTAACAAAAAAAATATTAGCTGTTAAAGGATTTTTATAGTATAAAGGTATCTATTGTTTTTACTGTTTTTATGTATGAATGATTATTACAGAAAATATTCACTAAATGATTTTGTAATTATTTGTTCCTCCTGTTGCTATTCATTTGGGGTATATGTTTGCTGAATATTTACTTTAATGGCTCCTGAACATGCCAGGCACCATGCTAAATGCTCTACATCAGAGCTAACTGGATGAATGAAGCCTTTGCTCCATTCAAGCACATCAATAATGTTCTTCAGTGTACTCAACACCTGTGGCTTCTGGCCTTTCAGAATGCTTATGAACGGGGCCACAGTTTAGAAGGTCCAAATGCTGAGTTTCTGACATTCTTCCATCACTAAAATTCTAAGATTAACTTATTTATTTCCAGAGCTACTTAAAAGTTTTTAAATCCTCACCCAAGGGTACACTTACTGATTTTGAAAGAGAAAGGGAAGGAGAGGGAGAGAAACACTGATGTGAGAAAGCAACTCGACTGATTGCCTCTTATATGTACCCCAACTGGGGACCTCTTAGCTATAACCTAGGCATGCGCCCTGACCAGGAACTGCACTTGAGACCTTTGGGTTTACAGGATGAAGTTCTAGCCGAGTAAGCCACACTGGCCACAGCCAAAGTAATTTTTTCAGGTTCTTACTCTTCTCTGAGAGGTGTGACTCATGGCAATATAATATTTCTCTGGAAGATCCTGCAATGACTCTGAATGCTATTTGTATAAACTGATACTGTAATTTCAGTTATGTGGACAGAATTACATATAATGTCAATACTCAAATGTTTACCTATATTATCTATTTAATTTCATTTACCTTCTGTTCCTATTATAGCACCTATTATACCAAATAATAAGGAAAAAGCTCTGGTTGGAATAAGAAAAAGAATCTAATGCAAACATGAACTTACATTTTAATAAATTTACAAGTCATATTTGGGTTTTTATCTTCATGGCTCTGAACCTCAGCATTTATCTATAAAATGGACATGTAATATCCTGAAGAGCTGTTGTGACTGACTATATGAATAACACCTAAGAATCAATGGATATTAAGAAAAGTTACCGTATCATTTGCAATAGCAAGGCCTTTACCAAAGAAGTCTCCTTATAACATTTTTTGCTTTTCTGTAAGAATGATTTTTTAAGTAAGGAGAAATGAAATAAAATATATAGCAACCCTGGTTGTAAAGAATTTTTCACTGAGTATATTGTATCTTGACAGATTGGGATGATAATCTCAAACATTAATTCCTTCTAACTTTTAAAAGAATCTGTCCTTTCATGATCTTTAAACTAAACAGTTTGGAAGATGGTGGCAGAATAGGTGGATGTTACACTCACCTCCTCCCTGGACCAAGCTGACATAATTGCACATGTAAATAATCTTATGTAATCTTCAAAAACAACCTATTAGAGTTGGTGAGTCAATTTAGCACAGCTATGGAATAAAAAGTCAACATATAACCAATTCCTACATATATAAAACAACAAACAATTTTGGGTAAAAAAAGGCCTTAATAGGATTTAAACGTGAATTGTGTAGATATACATTTAATGGTATACATACATAGAATTTCTACACCAAAAACTATTAACTACTGCTGAGAGAAATAAAATAACAGTTAAATAAATGGATATAACATATTTATAGGTTGGAAGACAATTTTGTTAAGATATCAATTCTCCCCAAATTGATCTATAGATTCAGTATAATGCCAACATCCTACTTTTTATGGGGGAAGAGGTGACGGGAAGAAATCAACAATTTGGTTCTAATATTTACATGGGAAAGCAAAGGATGTAGGCTAGCAAAACAATTTTGAAAAAAAAAAGTTAAAAACTTACACTATCTGATATTAAGACTCACTGTAACCCACAGTAATCAAGCCAACAAGACAGCAAAATATATAAATGTTATAAAGTCCAGAAATAGACTCATATTAAAATAGCGTATTGATTTTTGACCAGAGCATCAAAACAATGAAATGATTAAAGGAAAGTATTTTCAGTTAAGTGGTATTGGGACCACTGATTATCTAATGGAAAAAATGAACCTTGATTCCTACCTCACACCATACACATAAAGTCAGAGACAGGTAATAGATAAAAATTACAAGAATTCTAGAAAAAAACAGAGTATTTGTAACCTTGGTACAGACTACGATTCATTAAACAGGATTTTATGTTAACATAAAATGTTCACCAAAAGGTCACAGGAAAAAAATAAATAGGTGTGCTACAGACTGGGAGAAAATGTTCACAATACATACATCAGCTGAAGAATTTGTATTTAGAATATTCCCTACACAAAATGGGAAGCACGTATAAGGTACTTCTGGCTGGTGAAGTATAACTGTGTTGAAAAAAATGCATTTGTGTCATCAAATTGTGAGTTGAACCAGGTACTTTTTTCTTGGTACACTGTAACTATGGTTAATTCAGACTTGGATACTTATTTTCCTGAAAATTAATAAATTTGTCACCTCAAGGGAAACAAATGACAATACTTATTGCCCATAACAAAATTCAATCTTTCAAGCAAAAGTCAGAATTTTGAATAGCTTCATTTTGGACTTAACAGCTTCCCAATACTTAAAAGACTTTTCTGATGAATCCCATGGTGATAGTAATATGATTTTTGATATTGTACAATGAAATGAGTCATTTGGAAAAATCTATGTAACTCATTAAACTAATGTAATCTAAATGAGAAGTGCATGTTATGAAATTATGCACTGATAAAAAGATCTATTCAAAATATAAGATAGACCAATGATTATGAAAAGATCAAAGATGTTTTCAGATTCCACACTGCAGTTAATTTTTAAGAAACTATTATTTATTGAGTTCTGGAGTAGTGTCAAAGAATTATCTAAAAATACATGCCTCTGTTTTCAACTACATCATCAGCGTGAGGGTAAATTTTTGTTATAATATACTTCAACCAAAACAACATACTATAACAGGCTGAAATGATGGAGTTAAAAGAATCTAGTGGTCTTCTATTATGCCAGACTTAGAGATTTGCAAAAAATGTAAAATACCACTACTCTTCGCTAATTTTTTGTCTTGGAAAAGTCCTTTTTCAAGCAAAATGTATAATATATGCTAACATGCTATGCATTTGTTTCTTAAAATTTTAAAAACTGCTTTAATTTCTTACATAAATATTGACATAATATAAATTATACAAAAGAAAAGCTCTATTTAGGTCCTAAATAATTTTTTAAAATGCAACTGATCCTTGAACCCAAAACAGTGGGAATCACCATTCTACAGGTTCTTCTCATTGGCCCTCTAGTTTAGTTAGCACCTCACTTCCTGCAGGACTGCCTCTCCCTGAGGGAATCTAAACTCAGGCACCCGTTCTGACCTTGGACTTTCAGCCTCTACAACTGCAAGAAATAATTTTGTTGTGTATAAGTTATCCAGCCTGTGGCATTTTGTTATAGTAGCTCAAGCAGAAAATATTTACCTCCTAGGGAGGGAATCTAAAGGTCATTTTTCTGGGAATAATATACTTTGTTGGAGGGCAGGGAATACTGAAAACAGGATGGAAATAGTCCTGCCTTTCAATGAAAGAAAATAATACCTGGGATACTTTGTGCAAGTTTAGTCAAAGCATAAAATTAAATTATAGCTCCTTACCAGTACCTATATCTTGCTACAACCCCTGCTTCTAAGCCTATAACCATCTCTGGCATTATCTTCCTCTTCCTCACTAACATCTTCCTTCCTCTGAGATGCATAAAGAAAAGCAAGTACACAGAGAAGCAAGCAGAGAAAACAAAGTACCTTCCTCCCATCCTTCTGATGGGACATACTTTCTACCTTTAGAAAAGGGTATCTAGACTTCCAAAAAATATAGAGAAGACCATCCAAATGAACAGGAGAACACAGCATGCTAAAAAAAAAAAAATTATAAAGTAGAGAGAAAAACCATAAATGTGCCTAAAGATAATAAGCAGCATTTTCAGTCCTTGACACCTACAGCATAGAGGCTGACTAAGGTTAAGAAAGCACCAAGAAGAAATGATAAGTAGCTTCCAGAAGAATTTAGGTAATTGAATGAATGATGTGAGTCCATCACTCCTTCTTTCAAAATTTTTTATCAAGCACCAAACTTAGAGTGGAAGAGACATGGTCTAGTATGTTATCTCAGCTTTAGCAATGATTAGCAGGGTGAGTCTGTGCCAGTTATTTTTTCTTACGCTTCAGTTTCCTCAACTATAAAAATGATAAAATATAGTAGCCAGCTTTCAAGTTTGCTGAGGATTAAATAATTAAAAGATGAAAGTGCTTAGCCTAGTTCCTAGCACACACTACTGACTGAACAAATGTTAGCTAAGTGTAAAAATTTTAAAAAAGGAAAGAAAGAAACAAAAATCTCTTGACCTACCTTTGAGAAGCTCAGACTAATGAAGAATTCTGTTAAACTAAAATAAAACTGGAGAGCCCTGAAGAACATACCTAATCTTTGGAATTTAATACATAGGCAGTACATTATAGATCCTCATAAAAGGTCTCCAGTGATTACAGAGATATGGGCTAGATTCCTTTATGTAATACACACAAACAGAGAGAGAGAGGGGTGGGGAGGGAGAGAGACAAAGAGAGAGACACGCAGAGGCAGGTTGGTAGTGGGGGCAAACATGAGCACACCTCTTATAGATTTAATAATTTTAGAAAACTACTTATAAGGCTAGTTCAAGAAACTGAACAGATGTTATTTCATGGGCTTATCATTAGAATGATGAGTTACATTTACAGGGACTTTGCTCTGAATGCCCAATGTACCATTAGCATAATTTCTAATACGACGTACTCTTTCTCTTTAAGCTCTGGCAAATCCAAGTACCAATGCTCTTCACTAATAATTTTCTTTTCTTCTTCCTCTAGTTGTTTCTTGGTTTCTGAGTCCAATCCCCTTTGCATGAACTGTCAAAACAAAACAAAATCAGTGCCAGCAACTAATTTCCCCAAATCAGAGTTAAAGAAAACTCAAACAACTTGATTCTTCCATTTGTTTTTTTCCCCCATTTCTCCAGCAATCCCATTGCATGATTGAGGACTCTATAAATGTAGATAGAAGCAAAGCTACATCTGTAAGCCTTCTCTTCACTTGTATCTATCCTCTGAAATGCAATCAACTCTATATGGCTGCTTTTTATTTTAAAATTTGCAGAAACTCAACCCAAAATAGGCCAGTAGAGAACATAGCTGTCCTGCTGCTAATCTCTTCCAACATTAGCTGCTGGGAGGACAGAATAGAGAGAGAGGTTGAAAAACAATAGCTCTATTTCCAGGGGACAGGTAACCACATTAAAAAGTTAATCACAGTAAAATGATGAAGTATCAATACAGGAAAAAATAAATTCAGAAGCCACCCAGATGTTAGATCTAGGATTCCACTGGTTTCCATTTACTCTGAATTCTCTCCCTTATCCAGGCTACAAAGTACTTTAACCTTCACTCCAGCTCTTCTAAAAACAAAACTTTTAGACATAAGGGCTATACCAATGATGAGGATGTGAGGAAAGTGGACCTCCTCTGTGGCAGGCAGCTAGACAGTTTCTTACCCAACTAAAATGAACTTACCCATATAACCCTGCAATTGTCTTCTTGGTCTTTTATGCCAAATGAAAACTTATGTTTCTTCAAAAACTTATACACAAATAATCAAAGCAGTTCTATCTGTTAACAGCCAAAAACTGGAAACCACCAAAATATTCAACAGGTAAATGGTCAAAATAAACCGTATTACATTCACAGCATGGAATACTACTCAGCAATAAAAAGGAAGTATTCATATACTCAACAACTTAAATGGATCTTAAGGGAATTACGCTGAGCAAAAAAGCCAATCTCAAAGATTACATATTGTATGATTCCACTTATATAACATCCTTAAAATAACAAAATTATAAAAATGAAAAACAAATTAGTGATTGCTAGGGGTCAGTGAAAACACAAGGGAGTGGGTGTCTACAAAAGGGTAGCAAGGGAGAACCTAGTGGAGAACCTAGTGGTGATGGAACAGCTCTGTATCTTGAATGTAATGGTAGGTAGATAAATCTACATAAAATAAACCAAATGGAACCATCACACACTCACAAATGTATGAGGGAGAGCAAGTAAAATGGTGAAATCTGGGTAAGTTCTGTGGATTGTACCACTGTCAATGTTCTGGCTTTGCACAATTTGTTTGTCCCCATTCTTTTGCCTGAGCCTGTATCCTCAACATAGAAAAGAACTGGCAGTTTCTGGAAAGCATACCCTGTAGTTCCCAGTCCTTCTGTCTCTGCTACTCTGTATTATGCTTCCATTTTCCACCTGACAAAATATTCACTTGTGAAGGCCCAGAGCACGAGTCATTTGATAAGCCTTCCTTGTTTCTACAAGAGCCTCATAAACATTGATTTATTTTTCATTACACTTCTTCTGTTTCCTGAACTAAGATTGGGAATGTAGACCACCTTCTTTGTTCACCTTATATATTACTGGTATTTAGGCTGCACCTGGTACACAGAAAAAAGTTTAATAAAGCTTCTCTGAATGTAAATGGTTCTAGATTCATCTTATTTTTCCAGATTTCCTTTCTTGGATGGTTCTCTTTAAGCCTAAACGTCTCATTTCTTTATTCATTACTCATTCTTTGTGATAAAGCTCACCAATCCTGAGCTTTAATGAAAGATTATCTCCTTTTATCTCCTATTTTTAAGGTAGATATTATGGTATACAAACAGCCATATACACACATGTACCAAAATACACACACACTCACACTTCTATACATAAGGGAAGGATAGAAAACCCCATGATTATGAATGAAGCAACTCTAGACCTAGGTGGCAGTTCAATTCTTCTGACGCCACAGCATCTAAGAACATAGCCTAAAGCTAGTGATTTAGTTTTGCTTAGAACCACGGCCCTAGAGCAGGTATCACAAAATATAGTCCTTAGGCTAAACTTCTGTTGTTGTAAATAAAGTTTTACTGGAACAAAGTCACGCTCATTTGATTCTGAGGTACAACGAACTGCCAAGTTGAGTTGACAGACTGGGCCACAAACCTCAAGCACTTATCTATCCCTTTACACAAGAAGTTCACCAACCTGTCTTAACCCAAAAGAGCTAGACTTACACCCTACTTATACCCTCTCTACAACAATTCCATCATAATGACAGTCCTTTCAACTTCCTCTTTCACTTTCTACTCATCAGGATCAAACTCCAGCCCCCAATTGTTGAGCCAAGTCAGAGGACTGGAAAACAAATGAGTGGAAGTTAAATCCTCAACCCTGTCATTCCTATTCTATACTTAGCTCTGGCTGAACAGCTACCCTGGATACAATAACCTCAGGCAGCTGCTCCAGTCCTAAGACACTCCACTCTGCCAATAAATTCCTTCTTATCAAGAATGAAGCTGATAACCAAAACAGAAAACCTGGGTATTTCCCCCTGCCCCACCCTTTCCTTTGCTTCCAAGGTCTAGATGATTCTCTCAACTACTCAGGTAATAGGTGAATAATTTTTTAAAGTTAATTTCTTCATTCCTAACTTCGAGGTCGAATTTTTGGTCTGGGCCCTAATCAACCAGCGTATCTTCATTTGACTTATTCCAAGAGTTAAACAACTGGTAAATTTTTTTTCAGTGCCTGTTTTGTCAATCCACTCCACTTTTTGCAATATATAATTACAAACCATAAGCCAAGAGAAAACTGTTCAGTAAAGATTCAAATTTTGCTAGTATGCATGAAGGAAACACTATTTTAGAAAGTATAAATTATGCTATGATTTACCCTCTACTTTCAATCACCTTATTCATCCCTAATTACACCCTAGCTCAATTCATACATTTTACATGTGCAGTGCAAATTTACTTTTCCATCTTTCAGAACATTATTTGCACCTAGGTTCTCTTTCCTGGAAATTCTATGACTCTCTAAACACGACATCTAACAGAGTACATTTATGTGTTCAGCAACCAGTAGTAACTAAGAGAAAAGGGGCTCTGGAGCCAGATTGCCTGAGCTTTGAGTCCTGTCTACTCTGCTTATTAGTAGTAACTTTAGGCAAGTTACTTTTCTGTTTCACTTGCCTCCACTGTTACAGGGGGATAATAACTATACCCAACTAAAGGAGTTACGTGGATTTCTTGGGTTGATAAATGCAAAGCACTTAGAACAGTATCTGGCACATCTCAAGAACTATGAATGTTTGCTATTATTATTTAAGGATTGGTTATTTCCCTTAGTTTAATTCCTGTATTCATTTTTATCTACTTTTTGGGGTTTTTAAAAACATTTTGATATTATTTGATTAAATTCGAAATATAAAAATAATTTTGCTTGACATAACTCACTTTTACCAAAACTATTATAATTCCATCGCACCAACCACTGCAACACCCACCCAGGTCATCATAATTTCTGGGTGGTCATTCTCTCATTAAGCAATCTCCACAGGATGCAGTAAGAGGCACAGCTAACGTTACTGTCCCCCATGTACATACAATAGCTTCCCAATGCTCACAAAATAAAGAAAATAACCCTCAAATCTGCCCTAAAATTCCCTGCCAAAACCTGTCTACTTTTTCAGGCCCATTTCTTGCTACTGCTTTCCAGACATGCTGAATTATTTCTATTTCTTCAAACTCACCAAAAATGTCTTAGTTTTTGTCTCATACTTCTGAACTCGCTCTTGGCTCAGTTTATGTTGCTACGCCCCCACCCTCCCCTTTAGTCTCGCTCCTGGCATCACAGCACTTAGTACGCTGTATCCTAACTGCTTGTTTACGTGTCTGTCTCTCTTGCTCCACCGCGAACTTGATGAGAGAATCTGCCAGATTTCCAATCCAGTGGCCAGTGTCTAAAGCAGAGCCGGCGCTAAATGAATGAATAAACGCGAGGGATAGAGGTTCTGAGCCCCTCGTACGCCCGTAGCTTCGGCGTTGGCCAAGCCAGGTCAGGCCGGCTGGTAGCCCTGCTCTACCATCCTGCCTCCTCCGCACCCCGCACCTTCATGCGCAGCAAATTCTTGGACAATTTAGTCTTGCGCTCGGCCGCCATGCTGGCTTCCGCCTGGTCCCACTCTCCGCCACGAGCCCCATCGCGCATGCGCGCCGCTACGTGGGCAGCGACGTCGTCTTACGTAGCGCGCGTCTCCCCGCCCTGGGGCCCCGCCCCTGTTCCTAGCGCTAGACCCCTCCCGGACGGCTCGCGCGTCGCCTCCGTGAACGCTTACGGTTCCAGTGAGCTCAGGGTAAGGGCGCGGCTGCCCACGCAGGGATGAAAGTCTCAACAGCCGCAGGGAGACCCCAAAGAGGCCGAAGCTGGAGGAGGCCCGAACTCTGGTCACTTCGAGCTCTGGCCTCTGGCGGGTTTGGCCGTGCCCCTCAGGCCCCGCTCCAGGCAGTGGGCTGGCTGGCGGTGGCGCGAGCCGCCGGCCCTCGCTCCGTGCCCTGGCGGGCGTCACTGACTTAGTTGTCGGGGTGAGACCTCGGAGGCTGTTGCCACACCATCCCGCCTGGTCCGTTTCTTTCACAAGTTCCTAACGTGGATGGCCGTCTTCCACTGTTCTGCGTCGCTTTAGGTGTAAGAGTTAATTTTAAATTCACGCGACCCCATGGGGTAGTAGTGTCCTTATCCCCGCATGGCGTTTGAGTAAATTGAGGTATAGCGTTAAGTAACCCAAAGTCAGCCTGAGTGAGTTGGGCATAAACTCGGGCAGTCCGGCTTCAGAAATGCAATAGAAAATGTTAAATTCACATTGACTGTTGTGTCTTTGAAGCTAAATCATCTTTCTGTTAAACAGGAATAATAGCAAGAGATAATAAGATATGAGGATAAGAAGACAATCTTATTTTAATCTAGAGAATTGAAATAATAGCTTCAATGCTCAGTACCACCTAAAAAGACGTTTTTCACACCGTCCACAGGTGCCATACTTTGGAAAACATACAACCTAATAGCATTTCAGTTGGCATTCTGCACTTTATTTGTGCTGGGTACCATACATGCATTATTATTATTTTGAAAGGTTTCATTTATTATTATTTTTAGAGAGAGAGGGGTAGGGAGAGAGGCAAAGAGACACCAATGTATGGTTGCCTTTTACCTGCCTCCAGCTACAGACCTGGCTGGAGACCTGGCTTGCAACCTGGTTATGTGCCCTGGCTGGGCATCAAACCAGCGACCTTTGGGTTCACAGGTGGGCACCTTATACCCTGTGCCACCAGCCAGGGCTTTGCATTATTATTAATCTTCGTAAGAATTCTGAAGAGGGTATTGTTGCTAAATAGTTAGGGAACCTGATGCCCAACAGATGCTAATGGACTTGAAAGAGTTCTCACAGCTACTATTAGAGCTGAGGTACAGAAAGCTACCAAAAATAAATAAATAAATAAATAAAAAAGGAAAGAAAGAGTACATCTTGAGCATGCTTTCTCAATGGATTAAAATAAAGTCATAATGTGGTAAGTGGTTAAAGAAACTCATTCATAACTCTGCATGAGACACTGGATTAATGTCTATAGACTACAGTAGTTAAAAAAAACAAAAACATAATAACCTTTTCCTGGAGCTGACATTCTTGTGAGTGCCATGGAAGAATGAAAATGATGTGATAGAGGGACCTTTAGGGTTACTTTAAATAAGGGGGTCTGGGATGGATCTTGTCAGGTAATCGTGCTAAGGCTTGAAAGTTGAAGGAAAAAAAAAGCCTATTGTATGAAGACTTTGAGGTAGACTGTTCTTAAAAATAAATTAAATAAAATCCAAAACTGGAAATAGCAACTGTAAAGGTTCTGAAATGAGAACAGATGGGTTGTTGTAGAGTTTACCAAGCGGGAACAACAGAGGTAGTCACATGTTACGGGTTAAATTGTGTTCCTCCAAAGCTCATTAGAATTTTGTCTTAGAATATGACTGTATTTGGAAATAGGGCCTTTAAAGAGGTGATTAATCGAAATGAGACCCTTAGGGTAGGTAGGTCCTAATTCAGTCTGACTCATGTCCTCACATAAAGAGGAAATTTGGCCCTGGCTGGTGTCTCAGTGGATTGAGCACCAGTCTGCGAACCCAAAGATCACTGGTTTGATTCCCCAGTCAGGGCACATAACCAGGTTGCATGCCAGGTCTCCAGCCAGACCTGTAGCTGGAGGCAGGTAAAAGGCAACCATACATTGACATTTCTCTCCCTTTCTTCCTTCCTCCCTGTCCTTCTCTCTAAAAATAATGAATAAAATCTTAGAAAAAAGAAAGAAAGAAAGAAACTTGGACACAAGAGAGACACCAGGAATGCATGTGGACAAAAATGGTGTGAGGACACAGGGAGTAGGCAGGAGGGAGGCCTTGGGAGAAACTAAACTATATCTTGACCATGACCTTCTGGCCTCCAGAGCTGTGAGAAAATACATGTAAAGTTTTGTTGTTTAAGCCACCCAGTCTGTACTACTTTGCATGGAAAGCTCTAACAAATTGATATACCACATATTTAGCTATAGATTACTATTGGAATGAGAGCCCTATAATAGAAGTACAGGGTTCATGAGAGGGAATAGCAAATGCACCTAAACCATTCTGGCATGGAAAGGGAAGAGCTCTTAAAAATGTGACATTTAAACTTTGGTCTGAAAGGGAAGGCATTAGGCTGGGAAAAGGCCTTCTAATCATTCAGTTCTCTGTTACTATCATTCCATGCATCTACAGAACACTTCATCATGTTGAATGGAAACTGCATCAATTAAGCAGTAACTCCCCATTCCCTCCTCCCCTGCAACCATTTTTCTCTCTCCCTGTTAATTTGACTTCTGTTCAGGATTTGGAAAGAAGTTATGTGGGATCAGAGGTGAAACAACTCAGTCTGCCATCTGCATCCAGTAAACAGCTGACTTTGAACTAGGTCTTGAAGGATGACTGCTTGTCTTGTTAGTGTAAGAGGAAAATAATTGCTGAGAGAAATAAGAGCATATATACACCAGCCAAGGATCTAGAACCTCCACATCTTCTCTACAGACCTCTGTTATCACTAGTCTATTTGCACACTGGATTCTGATTTGTTTTCCTGAAACAATACTTCATTATGCCACTCTTCTACTCCAAAATGTACAGTACGTTATTATCTGAGGGATGAAGGTCAAATTCTTCAATCTGCCACTCAAAATTCCACATTTTTGACATTGAAACTACTTATAATTAAAGCTAATCTTTAAAATCTCTTCTCACCCATCAAACTGTAATAAATGAGAAGTGATTTAATAGTACATAATCATGTAATTTTAACTTTGAATTAAACTCCCTGACAGAAAAGATAACTGATTTCTATGCTACCAAATTGTAGGATTCAGAGGGTAAATCTCAAACTCAATTATGTGTTAACCTGTTTTAGTTACACAAGCAAGGAAACATTATTTGAGGGAAGAGGTGTTTTTGTAGGTCTGCATACATTTCTAAATCCTTTCGTAATGAAATTTGTTGGAAGTGCGAAAACCTCCAATTCCTTCCAACTACTAGATCTATCAAGAGGACATCCCCCAAGTCTCTTCACTCTTGTAGCAAATTATACAGGGTGGGGCAAAAGTAGGTCTACAGTTGTTTGTATGGAAAATGATAATGATAATGAATAACACAAGAATAAGCTTTGCATACTCACAACTGTAAGCCTGCTTTTCCCCCATCCTGTCTGTAAGGCAGTGCAGCCCTTTCTAGTAGGTTTAGAAGTGTAAAATATATGCACATACCACATTTCAAAGACTTGGAGCAAAAAAAGTAAAATAGCTTATTTTTTCATATTTGTTACATATAGTTTGGATGTATTGGCTTAAATAAAACAACATTAAAGTTAATTCCATTAGTTTGTTTTTTAATGTGGCTGCTAGAACATTTAAAATTACATATATAGCTTACATCTTCCTCCCCCTGTTTTCCACCTTCCTTACTATCTGTATTAGTTTCTGTTATTATTTCTTTGGCAAGTACCAGAAATTGGTAATGATTTATTAAATAAAATAAGGATTTGTTAGAAGGATACTGAGTAGTTCATTGAAGGAATGATGGCCTGAGAATAAGGCCAAGTTAACAGGACAGAAACTAGGGTACTCCAGAGGGATCTTGGAAGCAGGAATTAATTTAGTATCACTGCAAGATTGATGAGCACCAACTGATTTATCTGTTTTAGGACATTTAATCAAGTTTTCAAAGTTTAAGAGAGTCTCATAGAGTCTTAGTTAAGAGAGGACAAGACCCGATTTATAGTTCCTATACGAGTATACAAAATAAGAGGGGGTAAGTCTTTAGAAAAAAATTAAGTTCTGTAACCCAAAGAAGAGGTAATCCTTATAATAGGCGATGCCAAGGAAAAATACCTATTTAAGGCAAGAAAGAAGAGCATTGTGTTGTCACAGCCCTGAAGAACAAATACCTGGTGGAGTGTCATTTGAGAAAATCATATTCAACATCAATTCCTCCCTTTCTCAAAAATAAGCTCCCTGTTTCTGCTTCCCAATATCATTTAATAAGCAGATATTGGTGGTCAAATATGTGTAAATTGGGATTCTAGGTCAATTAGTTAGAGCATTAGTCCTAGAAGTGGCCTTTTGGAACATCCAGATAAGTATTTCCTGAAAATCAATCAGTGGTTATGACAGTGACCAGAGGAAATTAGAACACATCAAAAATAAAAATTATTTCTGTTTCCTGGGATTCTGATGGTCAGCTATATCAGGAAACTACTGAGCTAGATGAATCTTCTAATAATATATACCAAGTTGCATTAACTCAGAATTCATATTTCTGAACTTCACGTTGAACTTTCTTTTTATTGTGTCCTATTCTTTTCCATTGCTACAAGCCTATCCCTGAATTTAATGGCTAAATCTTACTGCTTTATGACTGTCTTAATTGCCATGAACTCCTCTTTTCTCTGTCTCCTGCCTTTTTCATTATTTTATACATATTTTTTGATAATCTCATGTTTTTGGTCCTTTGGAAGATGTTGGGAAAACTATTGCCCTTCACCCTTCAGCATATGGCACAAAGATATAGGTCCTAAGTGCTGCCGTAGATTTGAATTATGGCGGGGAACCTAATCTGGATTTAAGAAGATCAGAGAGCCTTCCATGGATAAATGATATTAAAAACAGAGTTGGCAAGATAAGTTGAGAGCATTCTAGGTAAAAAAAAAAAAAAAAAAAGGAAAGGGGCAGGAAGAGTGAAAGAGTGTTTTAGTCAGATGGAAAGAAATTTGAATAATGCCTATTGTGTAGGTGACAAGTTTGGAGAGACAAGCTAGGGCCAGATCTTAAAGTTGATAGGATTTTGAAATATGCTGTGAAACTAATTGTGTTAAGCAGGAGAATGACATTTTAAAATTGCACAATTAACATCAGCATTAAAAAGGACATAGAAACTATAAATAAGAGCCAGGAAGAAATGAAGAATACAATTTCTGAATTGAAGAACACAGTAGAAGGAATTAAAAGCAGGCTAGAGAAAGCAGAGGATTGGATTGGAGGACTGGAGGACAAAGAAAAATGTTCCCATACAGAGCAACAAGATGAAAAAGAATGAAGAGGATTTAAGAGAGCAGTAGGACAACATTAAACATATAATAATATCCATATCATAGGGATACCAGAAGGAGAAGAAGAGGAGCAAGGGATAGAAAACCTGTTTGAAAAAGTAATGACAGAGCCCTGGCTGGTAGCACAGTGGTTAAGGTGCTGGCCTGCAAACCCAAAGGTCGCAGGTTCAATTCCCCAGCCAGGGCATATAACAAGGTTGCAAAACAGGTCTCCAGTCAGGTCTGTGCCTGGAGGCAGGTGAAAAGCAACCATACATTGATGTCTCTCTCCCTCTCTGCCTCTCTCTCCCCACCTCTTTCTAAAAATAAATAAAATATTAAAAAAAAAAAAAAGTAATGACAGAAAACTTCCCTAATTTGATGAGAGAAAAAGTCACACAAGTTCAGGAAGCACAGAGGGTCCCAATGAAGACAAACTTAAAGGGGATTTAAAGATGCCATATTCACCCAGACGAGTAGGAGGGGTGGAGATGGGGAGCCGGAGTGGAGAGGACTGGTGTGGTGGCAGTGGGGCGGTGGCCTGCAGAATGGGCAGTCCCACATTCACATGTGGTGGATAAGAATTAGGAGGGATACCTGGGGAGTGATCCCAGCCTCAGGTCAGTCCTTGTAGCCCAGGACTTTAGTGCTTCAGTGCTGGGAAACTAAAGCTTCATAACTTCTGGCTGTAAAAACCAGTACGTGTGTTGGGGTGGCAGAAGAAAGGGCCCATCTCTCAGGAGAGTCCATGGAAAGGGCCTGCATGGTCTTAGAATGTACACACTCACCCACTCTTAGAACCACCACCAGGGCAACAGCTGGAACCATACCAGTCGCATATGGGAAGGGGTGAAGTGACTGGAGATGGGATGAGCACTGAGCAATCCTGCAGCAGCCAGGCAGTAGCATTGTCCCCTCTCTGACCCCTCCCCCACACGCAGAGCCACAAAGCAGTGAAGTGGGTTACTCCATCCTAGTAAATATCTAAGGCTTCACCCTTTAGGTGAGCTAATACAGGGAGTTGAAGCAAACATCCAACCAGAACAGAAAGAATAAAAAAGAATTGAATAAAATAAGGAAAGACTTAGGAACCTTCAGGACAACTTTAAACATACCAACATTTAAATCAGAGGGGTGCCAGAAAGAAAAAAGGAAAAGCAAGAAACTGAAAACTTTTTTGAAAAAAACAATGAAAGAAAAGTTCTCTAATTTGGCAAAGGAAATAGACATAATACCAGGAAGCACAGAGTCCCAAACAAGTTGGATCCAAAGAGGACCACACCAAGATACATCATATTTAAAATGCCAAAGGCTGAAGTTTCGCAAAAGAAACTACGTCAGGAAGGGGCTGGTGAGAAGTATCAAAGTGATGAAAACTAATGACCTACAACCTAGATTACTCTATCCAGCAAAGCTATTATTATATGAAATGTTAAAAGGAGTTATTTAAGAAAAAGATAAAAACTATGAACATTAAAATTACAGCAAACTCAGAATTATCAATAGAATCTAAAGAATAAAAGCAAAACAAAAAACCAACCAAACAAACAAACTAAACAAACAACTAGAACAGAAACAGACTCATAGGTAGAGACATTAGTTGGTGGGTTATCAGCAGGGTGGGGGAAGGGGGAGAATGGGGGGCAAAGTGCAGGGGTTAAAAAGCATAATTGGTAGGTGAAAAATAGGGGGATGTTAAGAATAGCATAGGAACCATACATTAATGTTTCTCTCCCTCTCTCCCTTCCCCTCTCTCTGAAAAATAATAAATAAAATCTTAAAAAAAAAAAAAAAAAAAAAAAAAAAAAAAAAAAAAAAAAAAAAAAGAATAGCATAGGAAAGGAAGAAGCCAAAGAACTACACACACAACCCATGGACATGAACTTGGGGGGATTTCTGGATGGAAAAGTAGTACTGGGAAGAGGGGAGCAAAAGGGAAAGATGGAACAATTGTAATAGCATTATCAATAAAACATACTTTAAAATAAAAAATTGCACAATCAAAATTGTGTCATCTTTAAGATCACTGTGGCTGAAAGGAAAAGCAAAACAAGGCAGGGAGAAAGTCTGACCCTCATGTCATCTTAAACTGTTTAGGTAATTTTTCCTCATTTCTTTTAGATTAATTCCTATGTTAACTTGTTAATACTATGACCTATAAGATAAAATTCAGGCTGACCATCAAGGCTTCTACACTTACTTTCTAGCCTTATCTCCTAGCTTTTTTGCTCTGTGTTGCATGCCTCAGTTTAGTCTCCTTTATCTAGCCAAAGTGACCTACTCACTCTGCCTCCAAACGTTCTAGATTTATCTTTCATGTAAACATTACTGCTTTCTATTCTGGAATAATACCTGGAATAATGCTTTTGCTTCTTGTAACATAAATCCTGCCTTTCTCTCAGAACCCAATTCAAATTTCACCTTCCTCTTAAATCAACTGAAAATGACGACCACCCTCCCACCCTTAATGCCTAAAGGACTATTTTATACTTTGAATATTTAATTATACACTACTTCTTTAATGTTCTCCTAACATGATTGCATGTGCAAGAAGGCAGTTCCGAGCATTATGGTTATCAGAATCTTTCACAGTTTCAAGCAATTCTTAATATGCTCAATAACCACTTATTAAATGAATAAATGAAAAAAATACTGCTCTGTAAGATGTGTGAGACTGCATCTTTTAAAATTATACATATCCTTTAATAAGTTATAAGCACCAGAGTACATAAGCAATTCTATCTAGCTGAGTTGACATTCAAATTTTTTTTTCATTATACAAAAGAAAAAATATTCAGGCCAAGAACATGGTAATAAAACTAGACTATTTCCCTGTATTAATTCTATTTAAAATGTCCTGTTCGGTTAAGAGATATATCTTTGGACTTTCTGCAGAAGTTTCTGAAGAAGCCAATTGCTATGGAGATTATCAAGAGAAAAAAATTTTTTTAAGTTCTATCTATGCAAATGATAGAACCATGCCTAAACTTGGAAGACACTTGTGAGGAATGGATGATGTTCTCAGAAAGAAAAAGAACATGGAAATGAAGTGTTAAGGGATCATGTAATTGTGGAAGCCAAGTTCAGATGGATGTTTTTTTCCCCCAAGGGGAAATTGTGTGTTTGTAAATAATAAGAAACAAAAGAAGGGTCTTAAATCAAAGGGCTAGAGAGACTAAACAGTCTTCTCTTCACCTACCAGATGTTCTCACTCATAAAAAAGAAGTGGTCTGGTTATGGAAGTCAAAGTCAGTGGTTAAAAGGAAGCTCTGGGGACTTTGAACCAAGCCAAATTAGTGGTTCTTGCTATTGTATATCCCTCTAGCACTCTAAGAATATGACTGTTACCATTACTAAGAGATAAAGCCCATTTTTCTCACAGGAACAGTCAATTGTTAGTCACTATCTTGCTGTTTGTATTAGGTTTTGCAGACATCAATTTTGGAGTAATTTTTTCTCATTACAAGTTTAAAATAGAAACAAACAATAACTTGTCATCCTAAATTTCTACCTGTTTGCTGTGAATACCTGAAAAATCAGTGGTGGATGCATTCAACCCTGTATACTTGCTAGGTGGTGTAGGTTGATGGATTGATGGATAGTGAATTCTTCATTCTGATGTTGGTTCTGAGTCCTTGTCTGGTTTTCGTGCCACAGTTGGAAATTCCTGGCCTAGAAAGCATGGATAGGGCAGGGATTTTCATGACAAAAGTGAACCATTAAAGTAATGAAGGTTCTCTTTTTGAATCACTGTAAAGTATAAGAAAAGAGAACTAGTAATGATGTTTTGTGATAAAGAGGAAAAGAATCTCCTTAGATATGAAATTTCTTTGATTAAAAAAGAATTAGTTTTTCCAAGTATAATGTATTGCAAAATATATTCCATTGTAACCAGTGCAAAAATACAGAAATGTATAAGGTAGAAAGTGAAAGTCTCATTTACTTCACTCCCCCAACTCCCATTCCTCAGAAGCAAGCTCTGTTAAATCCTTTGGCTTTAGAAGTTAGCTCTGTAAGAATACTTTCCAAATAAAATTTAAATCTACTATTGTTTTAAGAAAGGTAAATGTTTCTAACAGTAAGAAGATATGCAAAGCGTTATAATCTATTTTCTTTCTCAAATATACCTAGAGGTGTTTTTTTTCTGCAGTTTCGATTTTGTTCTGTTTTCCCGTTTGGTTAGATTTGTCCATGACTTACTACTACCATTGGGTGGCAGTCTAAATTGCAATCCCTTAAGTGAATTCATCCTTGGCATTGGGTTCTGTGGAACAGATCTTACGAATTATAACTTTGCAAAGATGTTTTTTTTTTTTTTTTAATTTTATTGTTGTTGTATTATATTCATCCCCTTTTTGCTCCCCTCTGTCACCCTCCCCACTCACCCATTCCCCCCAAAGTCAATCCCACCTGTTGTCCATGTCCATGGTTCCTTTATACTAGGTTCTTATCTAAGCTGCTCCCCTTTCTTGCCTCTGCCTCCCCCCTCCCCCTAACCCCTTTCCCCCTGATCACTGAAGGCCTATTCATTGTATTCATATATTTGGTTCTGTTTTGCTTGTTGTTAGTTTTGCTCATTATTGTCCTGTAATGGGTGAGATCATATGATATTTGTCCTTCACTGACTGGCTTATTTCACTAAGCATAATACTCTCCAGTTCCATCCATGTTGTTGCAAAGGGTATAATTTTCTTCTTTCTTTCT